>JAOTON010001199.1:600000-857500 GCA_034440635.1 Lepas anatifera | reverse complement strand
TTTTTCTATAGACGCAGCAATTATCTTCAGCACCACAAATATAACAACCGGACGTGGTTCGGAAAGCTGTCCAGGAGTACGTAAAAAGGGGAATTGAGTTATGAATTCACTAAGAATAATGCGAATTGGCGTGGGACACTTTCACGAAGCTAAACTACTAATAATAATATACTGCTAAATTAATGAATTACGTACACTCTTACGCGTAACAATCAAAATGATGTGCATATACGGTTCGTACTGTGTATGAATATTCAGATAGAGGACAACATAGCAAAAGATCAAGCCAACAAGAAAGGAAACTTAGAAAGCGCTACCAAACAGCTTTGTCTCACCTGCGAGCTTCAGCTGTTATTGATTAATGATAGCTCCTGACTTTCCCAAAGGGCTTCGAAAATCTAAGACTTTTCGCTGGTTCGCTGTTCTGATAGGAATCAATGATTGCTATGCTGTATTCTAACTCGTGTCTGGTTATCTGATGTTGGTGCCGACTCACCATATCCTGATATGGGACATGCCCTGCCTGGTGCTCAGTCATGCGACGGGAGAGTCTTGTGGTGTCTCCTGTGTAGTCTACTAACTGATGATGGCGCCTACAATCACTGTGGGGACATGTACACCTGTAGACTATGTTGCGTCGCACGGTACCTCTCTTTTGACTCATGTTGCTCTGCATGATTCAGCTGGACGTTTTCCGACTTCTGTAGAAAATGGCGAGCTATACTTGTGAATTACATCGCAAAGCCTCTTGTGAATTACCTCGAAAAGCCTTAATATTATGCTTAATTGTATCCTTCACAACTCGTTCAGGTTTGTGGGCTGGTGACATCAGGCCTTTGTAGTACAGGTTGATATTCGTTGCGGTCTAGATAGGGGGTTTAGGTTTCCGGTGCTGATTCAGAATGTTCTTAATCTCAAGATCAACTTCTGTGTTTGAAAAATCATTATTAACCAGAATCTGCTTCATGGTGGCCATTTCCTCACTGAGGGTGCACCAGAAGCTACAGTATCTAACTGTACGGTGAATGTAAAAACCAATGGTTCCTTTACGATATCGTTGGGACACCCTCGCGTCTTTCATACTGTTGCTGTTGGACTCACTCACTCGCTCGCACTGTTGTTCGCGGACTTCCTGAACACTTTCATTTTGAAGGCGTCATCAGATGCATCGATATCTAGATCGAGGAACGGAAGCTTGTCGTTGACACCGTACTCAATGGTGAATCTCAGTACCTACGGATTTTTTCGAAGGCGTTCTTCAGGGCCTCAAGCTGTTGCCTAGGGGCGGGTTGGCAGAAAATATCGTCCAGGTAACTACAATAAATGCTGGGTTTCTGCTCCATTGCCTCTAAAGTCTTGTTCTCGATTTCTTACATGTAAGCGTTGGAAAATGGGCACCCCAGGGGTGAGCCCATTGCGACGTTTTCGACCTGAGTGTACAACTGCCCACGAGGACTCGTGAGCACTGATTCGGTTGTACACGCATGTAGCAAACTCTTGAGAAGCTCTGGATGCATCTTCAGTGGTGGAAGGTGGAGATAGTGGTATAAATTGTTTATCACAATACCAATTGTCTCACTGAGCACCAACATCGGATAACCAGACGAGATTTACAAGACAACATCGCAATCATTGATTCCAATCAGAACTGCGAACCAGCGAAAACCCTGGATTTTTAAGGTCTCTGGGTAAATCAGGAGCTACCATTAATCAATAAACAGCGTAAGTTCGGTGCTGAGAACAAAGCTGTTTGGTAGCGCTTTCTAATTTTCCTTTCTTGTTGGCTTGATCTTTTGCTATGTTGTCCTTTATCTGTATATTCATACATAGTACCAACTATGAACCGTATATGCGCATCGTTTTCATTGTTACGTTTAACACGCGCATTGACGGGGGCCTGAGCCACCTTCGCTTTGACGGGGGGGCGGGTACCCCCCCTCCCTAAGATCTAGAGAACCACGCTAGTTAGCGAAAAATGGTAAACGGCGTTGGGTGGCCCATCTAATCCTCCATCGAAAGTATTTGAACCATTTTTTGTCAGGTCACATGTAAGGTCACTAGAGGTCAAAACATGCCGTTATAGGGATAACATGTAAATGAAGGTTTTTGGCCATTTCATCTTAACAAGTAAGAATAGAGCAAAACAACTTTAACTGTATGAATCCTCGCAGCAAGCCGAATCGAATGATATATAATATGACCTTGCTAAGTCAAACCAAGGATTTGACCTGAGGTCACGTCAAGGTCAAATTAGATAAAATGCATATCATTGGAACTGCAAAGACAAGAAGAATCTAATGCAGTTGCAATCAACGCTCTATCACCATCCGTTACTAAGTTATTCAGTTAAAATCATTCTTCCAACTTATTTCTAATGGAGAGGTCATGGCTCGTACCTGTCCTTAAGTCATCGATATAAAAAATACCGGAACGTTTTTTAGAGAACTCGGTGGGGCCATCATGTGATATGAGTTTCAATCGGATAAGTTCACCCTGTTCCGACTAATGTTATCTTAAACTTTTGTTTAGGTCAGGTCACTTGGCCTGTACTGGTGACCTGATCTAAGATGACCTAACCGTAAAGGTTTGACAAAAGTTGTAAAAATGATGAGGGAAAAGGTATGCCAAGTGCGGCGGCGCTACGTGCCGCCGTTTTTATGCTATCTCCGAAAAACCCGAGGGGGCGGGTACCCGCCCCCGTCAATGCGCGTGTTAAGAGTGTACGTAATTCATTAATTCGGTCGTAGAATATTTTTAGTAGCTTAGCTTCGTGAAAGTGTCCCACGCCATTTTGCATTATTCGTAGTGAATTCGTAATTCCAGAGAGTCTATTACAACAGTTACACAGAGATCTGGTATTACAACAGATTACAACAGAGATCTGATTACAACGGCAATCAGAGAATTAGAAAGGACAGAGAAACGGATTATAGAAGCCAAATCCGTCCGAGTACTCAAACATTAATATTTCAAAGAAAACCTGCTGCCAAATTTCACAATATATATATATATATATATATATATATATATATATATATATATATATATATATATCAGGGGCGTGGATTTATGTCTTTTCGGGGGTGTCCCGGCACCCCCAATGGTGACTTGGGCACCCCCTACTAAAACTTCAAGTAAATGCCAAAAAAGTGTTTGAAGAGGGTGAAAATATGAACAAATACATTTTTGACAACTTATAGGTAGTCATATTATCTGCCTGATTTGCAACTTTATCCTCAGGTTGCAAGGGAAATGCCTAGACATCGTAGAATATTGGCAACGTACCTGTAATAACTGTTTGGAGCGTTCCAAATTCAAGCAAAGATCCCTAGGGAGTTCATAGCAGACAAAACAAAGACCTTGAGCCCAGTACACATATTTGAAACCGACAAAACACTCCGGCATTATGGGTACATACCTTAGGCTGTGATGCCAGGTATTTTCGCACATATACAATTTTATGCAATTGTATGTTAGGTGCCTAATGTCTAACACTGATAAGCAGCGCCTTTTTCTGTTTCGTGGTTCCTGGTTAAAAATCTAGCATGAAATGACCCAATCTGAGGGCCTACTCGTGTATTAACCCTCGCCCCGGTGGGGGGGTGTTTGAACATCCTCCCTCGGCTTTTTCCGGCGGCACGAAAAACGGCGGCACGGCGGCTAGCGCCGTTTTACTTGGCACACCTTATCCGTGATCGATTCCGGAACTTTACCCAAAATTTTAAGTTTGGTCATCTCAGGTCAGGCCGCCAGTGCAGGTCAGGTGACATGACCTCAATGTTTTAGGTGGCATAAGTAAGAAATGGTTGAATCTATTGGATTGAAACTTATAACACATAATGGCCCCACCAAGTTAAAAAAATGTGTTCCGGGATTTTTCATATCGATGACCTAAGGTCAAGGACGGGCCATGACCTCTCCATTGGAAATACATGGGAAAAACATAAATTGGGCTGTATTTGTGTATATAAAGCTGGCAATACCTTCATATTCTTAAATACAAATAAGGGAACAGACAGACTTTGTACCTGCACCAAACTCAAATATCAGTGGACATAACTACTTTGGTAAATTACTATTTACCAAATTACTTCGTTAAAATACCCAGTGGAAGATTTGAACTCCAGCATGGGAAAACTTCAGCGAAAACATTCGGTGGAGTGCGGCCCTGCACCGGCCGTGCGCGGTCTCCGCCATCCCAACCGGCCAGGGGCAGGGACGTATTCAGGGGGACGATGCCCACCGCAAGCAAAATAGAGGGGGTTCAAGTCCCTCCCCACCCCAAGCAAACTAGTGTTTCATCATTGATCAATGTCCATCAGTTAAATCATAATCAGTGTCCGTAAGTAAAAAGCAGTTTGAACTTTTTTCCGTTCCACGGTACCTCTTCGAAGGTTGAAAACTGACTCAGTGTACCAATCCTAAACGATTACAATGATTGACAACAGTTAGTAACTTTTCACACCGCTCGTTTCAGACAAATTCTAGTACATCATAATAGGAAGAAGTTTGTCCCGGACGAATTCTGCTGCAGGTCCAGCATGCCGTGCAAATTTTGGGTATCATTTGCGCCGTTTGACGCTTAAAATACTACTTGATTTGGATTAGAATAGCAGCTGTTGTGAATAGCGTGATTGTAGGCTGTCGGTCGTATTTCAAGGGTGGTGCTCATCATTTGGTCATGTTTTGTTGTCATGGTTACTGCTACCTGAACGGCACGAGCCGTGCCAGGGCTACACGCTTATTTGAACATTCACGGCTGAAATTGGTAAGAATAACGCCTACATTTTGTGTTCATATGCGGAAATCAGAATGTCCTACAGCATCAGGCCTGCTTGCCCTCCGACTGCTATCCCGGATCTAGATGCTACGCTGTTGTCCCGCTCTGCTCAGAAGGACGCTATGTATATTTCTTGCATCTGGTTCCAGTCATTAACATTACGTTATTTAGCATTTATTATCGTCTGTTTACCCGAATTTCAACAAGTTGTTCTGTGTTGGGACCGGCCCGGGGTCCTGTTCGCTCTCTTCAGGACCAGGCTCCCGTGTGTCGCCTCAGTCATGTTTGTTGCACCCATCGCCCCTCCAGTGCATGAGTTCATTCGGTGGTTAGCCGTGCCATAAGGCATATAGGCATGCCTGGATCTTCCGGCGTGGAAGGGCCCCACTGGGGAGCACTGTCGGCTGGGAGTGTCGCCGGCCGCTGGGGGGGGGTTCTGGGTAAATTCCGGGAAAGTTGCGCTGCGCAGTGCCCTGACCCCGGTCCTGGGCCTGTGACGTCACGCCCACCCGGGCGATGTGGCCAGTGACGTCACGAGGTGGTGGTGGGCTGTCCGCTGAGTCACTGCCCTCCGGTGAGAGTCCTCAGTACACGTCGCCACACCGGTAGCGGACCAAGGTCGAACCAGCTGCCCCTGGTCGTCGTTGCGTCTTCTAGTTGCATCATATTTTTTTAGCGGTATGGGCGATGCGTGACGCAGCAGATATTCTGCCTGGCAGCTCGGGACCGATCTGAATTATTTGCTTTCCATCGTTTTGACCTGCAATGCCTATACGTTTTTGAAAATGGTGGTTATTGCTAAGTTATTGGAAAAACGGTATTTTCCCTAGGCTGTGTTATACTATTTTCTATCTTCTTTTATACACTGGACCCGTCATCAGGGCACTATTTGCAAACAACTGGGGGACCTTTGTCGGTCCCGAGCCCTCCCAATTTGGTCCCCAGCCCTTCGGATTCTCCTCCTGGGGACCAGTGCCCTTCTAGTACCAATCACCTGCAGGCATGTTCCTCTTTCGGCAAAGACTTTGTGCTCTTCGCTAAGACCGCTATGGCCCTGTAACAACGTTTAGTTTACGGAGTAGAAAACAGCGTGCATGCTGAAGAAAACAAGGGTGGCCTTTCTACTTTCGGAGTGTGCCCTATGAAGCCCGAAGTGCGCCCGTTTCTCTATTCGGGCCCTATTAAAAAACCTGAGAAAAAATGATTCCGTCCCACGGAAGAAAAGTGTACATCGCATTGTTTACAAATTTGAAATGTTATACCATTCGATGCAGAAAGACAAGCTGCATCTACTTAGTCAATGATTTGACAAAATTCCCTCATCATTTTTAGTTATATCGCCTTTTCATATCGGTCCCGGGGCTCCGCTAATGCGAAGCAAAAAGGAAAAGCGTTCTCCTGTAAAATATTCCGAACGTGACACGCTTTTCTTCCGTTGGACGCCAGCAATGTACTGTTTGTAATTCGCGTCGAATCAAGAGCTTATTGTGAGCTTAAAAGTCGAAATTCCCTGGCAACCCGACCGTTAAGTCTTCCGATCTTGTGCTATTGATTTTATTTGACTTTTTATAAAGGTGCGGTAGTTTAGCCCATGGCATTAAGCGCAGAATATCCCAGATTACGTTGTGCTGTCGCTCCAATATTATCTTGCCCGGGGTATGCTGCCTCCGAACGCACCAACTATGGCATGGACCCTTCCCCGATCGGCATTTTGTTCCCTTTGCTATACAGATTCCAAAGCACTTTGTTTTTGTTCCAGCATGATGGGAAATTAGTGCAAACGTGGCCTGCAGCCGAAAACTTTTCAATTGGCCATAAAACGGATATTTCACAAATTTGCCACCTTATCAGTATCCCAGATAATACAACGGTCTAGAATTATTTTGAAAGCAGGGATTGTGATATTCTACTCTGTATTTCACAAGTATCTGGAGAGTCTGTCACAACGGCCAGATATTTACTTGATTTTGGCCTCAGTTTCGAGGTCTTATTAGATATACAGTCGCGCTGCATTGTGCTATCTCCATGAAGCGGCTTCCATCTATACTCTGGACCAGCCCATGCCGTCAGTCTAGGTTACCATATGTCTTGCTCTCTCGACGTCGGTGGTGGAGCAGGCAAGGTTGAACTTGAATGTTAAATGCTGCCGTGGACTTCAAGCAGGTTTTATCATACTTGAGAGAGCTACAGTTTAATATGGTTCGAAGCCACATCAGAGCTTTTTAGACATCCCACGCCCGGTATAGGACTCTTTAACTAACCAGGACGGTTCTGGTCTGATTTAATGCGATAACGCCGGGCGCATATGGCGTTAGCAGCTGACGTGCCCTACAACTCAAATAATCACCATAGCCTTACCGTTGCACAGCTCAAATGCCCTTTCCCAGTATCATGTGTGAAATCATGTGGACCAACCCATAGTTCAGGATCGGTGGCCTGTACAATTACATGTCTATCTCAAGCCTGAGCTTCCAGCTGAGGCGATCGAAGAACCAGCTAGAGAACAGAACTTACCACTTCCTCCAGATGGAGATACACGGCATGGAGGAGGGGAGTGGCGGTGAGGGCCACAATGCAGTTCAAATTTTGCCAGGCGCAACCTGAGAGTGGACATGGTGGAATCCAACGATAAATCAGAGGAGGCGGGGAGTGGATGAGCATCCGATGCTCCCAAATAAGGATGCTCCCAAGCCCAGGGTCAAGAAAACCGTCAGAGAGTTCAAGACTCTTCTAAACTTAAGTGCCTGCAAGCTGGAAACCTAACAAACATAGGAGAAGGACTGCTTAATTTCTTTTTTTTTTATATTTTATTAATAATATCAAGGACACTGGACTAAATTTACCAGGAAAATAAATATATCAATTTTGACAACATGATAAAGTTGTCAAGTTTCGGTATCGAACGTCCTCTTGGAGTCTCTAACATGTCCAAGAAGGTGGTGGAATACCGAAACTTGTCGCGTTAAATATGTTGTCAAAATTAATAGATGTATTTTACTGGTAAACTTAGTTCAGTGCCATTTCTCTTATTTTGTAATGACCTAGCATACCTCACCAAGAACATACCACAGCCACCCCTTATCTCCTCTCACAGAGGTGACTAGAGAAAGGTCTTCATAAGGTAGCCGCTCGACTCTAACCTCCCCTGCTCCACCACAGATGGCCAGAGAGTAGTGCAGATGGCCGCTAAGACCGTGACAGTATAGGGTGATGTAAAGCAGAGTGTGGAAGCAGCTTCAATGTGGTTGCTAGAAGGCAGCTCGAGATCACGTCCAATAAGACCTCGAAGTGGAGGGTCAAAATTAAGTGAATTTCTGGCCTTCATGATAGACTATTATGATACTTCGGAAATGTACAATCTGATATCACAATCCGTGCTTCTAAAATATTGTTCAGCCATTTTGTTCTTTCATTTGTTGGAAAGTTAGTAATGTTTTGAAATGTCCGTTTTTTAGACAATTTGCGATTTTTCGGAAAATGGCCAAAAAGTTTGCACCAATTTGCAGTCATGCTAGAACAAAAACAAAAATGTGTCTTGGAATCTATAAAGCAAAAGGAGCAAAATGATGATCGGGAGGGGGGGTTGTGTGCCATATTTGATGCATTTGGAGGAAGCTAGGTCCCATCGCCCATCGCTTTCGCTAGGATGCTTGTGAATGTTTATAACCCTGTTCCGTCTGGCAACACAGTTTTGTCAGCACCAATCAGTGCGCAATATTTCGCCTACGTCACAGCGCTGTAGCCTCTCCCCGGGAACCGGTCCCAGAGGCTTTACCCTGTGGCTGTCCTAAAACCCCCAGATATGATGAAAGGTGATGAGAACGACTGGAATCAGAACGGCTGATGTTTCTGCTTTCAGTCGCAAGGGATTTTCACTACAGAAGAGACATTTAGAATGAACTATATGACTATCCAGGTTGGTGCACCCTAAAGTCCAAACAATCAATCAATCAGCACCGACGCTCTGCTTTTGTACTGTTTGGAAAAGGGCAATAGCACGGCAGCAGCAGCCTGCCATTTTGCCGACGAGGGGAATCCCTTCCTTGGGTAAGCTGATACCTGAGACACCTTCTGCGCTGGTATGACACAACCGTGGTGGCGGACAAAACAGGGCCTCTGTCCGGTGGCAGACGAACGCTGCTACCTATCATCTGCAAGTCCGAAAGGAAAATTTCTATATTTTGTGAAGAAATGAGAGAGAAACTTTGGAATGTAAGAAAAAAGAAACTTTGGAATGTAAGTGATTATAGTATTAGCATTTTTAGTTCAAGACGGTTGTCAAAGATTTCAGCGTTCTTCAATGTCTAGTCGGCTCTTCCTTGACATAGCGATGCCTTTTCATCGGGGGCGCAGGAAAGTTAGTCAAGGCATCCAGCGGCCCACATTGTTGTCTTTTTGTTCGGTGTGTCTACCACTTTGTGTTGGTTTCGCTTATCTTGACGGATGTGAAATTTAGGAGGCAATTGCATTGCAATGTGGCACGTTCATAATTGGATTTGAACTGACATAGCCATCAGACTTGCTGATGACTCAAATTTTTTTAGTCGACTCAACTCTCACTAACGGCTTAAAGGCTGACTCTGATTGACTCGACTCAGTGTGTTGAAAATGGTGAGCCGACTCGATTCAACCCAAATCCAGAAATGAGTCGACTCAACTCTGACTCAAATACACATTGAGTCAGAGTCGACTCCTACTCAGAATGATGGACAAGTGTGTACACAACAAATTGCACATTTCCTTTCATAGTACACACATTCCAGTACATTTATTCATTGGATTAACTATTTAATAACTGCACATTTCTTTCCATAAAATGGCAATTGCAGTGCACAACTTCATGAAATAAATTATGTCTGCATACGAATAAAGGAAAGTGCTAAATGCGAGCATGTGAGTGAGATGAAGGGCCTGAGGGCTTTTCATTTTGAAGGTATGTCCTTCACGACTATTAATTGAGGCAATAAGCGAGGTCATAATTGAGGCAATAAGCGAGGTTTCAAACACAAAGAACAGGACTCAATATTTGAAAATTTGACATTTTGAGCGGCAATTCCTGCCCGACTGCATTCTGAACAATCCTGTAACAAATTAAGCTTCGAAATGAATACTAAGCCGAGTCGAACCGGCCCTGTGCACCACCTCAATCAAAAACAAAACAAACAATGAACGATCGCGTCATCCTCCTAGTGAATACTGCAAATGGCACACTAAAGACATTACGCGAACCTAACCTCCGATGACACAAAAGATGACGATAAACAGAATTTCAAAAGTCATGTGATTTACACAAAAACTAAGGAAATCATTTTGCCCTCAGGCTACAGTCAGGCCACAAAATAAAGAAAAGCTTGACATATTATGGCGCACAATGATAGTCTTGTGAATGGCGTGGCGCTCTTGGGGTTTGGGGTGCAGGGGGTGCTGCAGTGGTCCAACAGCAAGCGCAGACCACCGGATGTGACGACACACCTCGTAGCACAAATTAGCTGAAAAAATTAAATGATTAAATATCCAAAATTTTTCCAAGAGAGGCCCAGAATCGAAAATGAAATGCGTATCCATTGCATTTGGGATAAACTTGATTGCCGTGTATTCTCACAAATTTGTAGTCGGGAAGTGCCATTAGCAGCAGTGTTAACACGCTGCTCAATGGTCGAAGGAATTCCTCCTTGAACGCCCGTGTGACGTCACTCGGGCGTGAAGTCCGTCTTGAACGTACCTTTAACTAAAGGTATCTTGCTGCAGTGGTATGTTGTGCGCTAATAAAGTAAAGGAATCTTGTGTTGTGCGTGCAGGCAGTGTGAGTGGGCGGGCGGTAAGTAGGTAATTAATAATCAACATAATTTAAAGAGTGGTGGTTTGTGAGAAACTTCTTGATGTGTAGGGAATGCCAGGGATAGGTCTAAGTTTTACTTTCCGTGTACAGAGGACAGTAGGTACAGTGCTGTGCCGTCAGCGTTGATATTATCTACCAGGTGATGTCCTCAAGCCATGACCAATTAAGAAAGTACTTTGAAAAACATCCAATTGAGGCTTTCAGTTTCCGTTTTGACCCATTTGAAGGCTTATGTGCAACACAAGATTTTTGGTATCCTCTATCTGGCGCGTATATTACTTAGTTTTTTTTGTTGTTTTCGGTCAACCTAAGCAAGAAAATAGAAAATAAAGATGTGGCTTCCTAAGAGTGAATTATTGCATGATTATCAGCTTAGGACTTTGTCTGGTGTGCACCCTCAAAGTAAAAAAATCTGAATGTGTGCCAAATTGCATTTTCCTGTATGATTGTTTGCTTATTGTTAAGCTATTGTTTGCTATTGCTATTGCTATTGCTATTTTGCTATTGTTAAGCTTAAATGGAAAACAACTAGCTATTGTTTGTGGTTTTCAAACTGTATATTTTACACAACTTATTGTTGTTAATGATTGATCCCCAGGATGAGTGTAGTGGGGATATGAAAATAATAACGTACCTACGAGTAGCAAATTGCAATATGAAATATTTCAAAATTAGTCATGAAAATGTATAAAGCGTCAGCCATGTGATCACATCTGTTAAGAAAATAGATTGTTGAGTCGACTCAGCTCCTGACTCACAGCTTAGAGGCTGGCTCTGATCCCCCAAACGTGGCGCAAACGTTTGCACCACGCCTGCCCCAGTGCTCTGCCAATTGGTACAGGAAAATAATAAATCGTTGGCTGATATTTCCATTCTCGCAAATCGCCGCGGGTTCTCGCGCGCCTCCGAGCAACGCGAGATGACGTTTCCGCGCGAGCTCAAAATTCAGCTGAAGCCATTCCGGCAGAATCCTCCAATCAGGAGGTGCTAGTTGCGGGCGATTAGAAATTCACTTTTCATCGGCTGAGTCAAGCCCAGTTAAAGCGTATAGGGCACGGGTCCAATTACAGTTTTCTATATGCCAGGACACTAATGAATTACTCATTCTTCCTTTTTTCTACAAATATCACCGCAATCATTTTCAGCACAATATGGTTAAATTTGTGGATGAGCATCTACCTCAAAATATTAGGGGGCCAGCTCTATGGTCTGGCCCCCCCAACGAGAATATTGGGGGCCATGGCCCCCTGCCCCCCCGTTCCTGCGCCTATGGCTGCATGTACCGTGTCTTGCGTGATAAGCGTAATTAGTAAATAATGTATGAAGATATAATCACTGTGCTCAGGTCCGCATTTTTCTCACCGTATTCCATGCTGGAGCTTCCATTAGGTCCCAGTTGTATTCACGAGCGTTGTATAGCTTTTTTACGCAGTAAGTTTGACTTGTGAAACATTGTCGGAGGCATCATAAAATAATTGTGTCTGGTTCGTGTCACCAAAGAATTGTGCCTAGGTTTTTATTGGGGTCACCCTGAAGACTAGTCATAATTGAGGCAATAAGCGAGGTTTCAAACACAAAGAACAGGACTCAATGTTTGAAGATTTGACATTTTGAGTGGCAATTCCTGCCCCAGTGCATTCTGAACAATCCTGTGACAAATTAAGTTTTTTTAAATAAATACTAAGCCCAGTCGAGCCGACCCTGTGCACCACCTCAATCAAAAACAAAACAAATAATGAACGATCGCGTCATCCTCCCGAAAAAGCTGTAGTAAATACTGCAGATGGCGCACTAAAGACATTACGCGAACCTAACCTCCGATGACACAAAAGATGACGATAAATAGCACTTCAAAAGTCACGTGACTTACAAACACTAAGAAAATCGTCTTGCCCTCAGGCTACAGTCAGGCTACAAAATTAAGAAAAGCTAACATATTATGGCGCACAATGATGGTTTTGTGACTGGCGTGGCGCGCGTGGGGTGCAGGGGGTGCTGCAGTGGTATGTTGTGCAGTGGGCGGGCGGTAAATAGGTAAATAATAAACAACATAATTTAAAGAGTGGTGGTTTGTGAGGGAAATTGATGTGTAGGGAATACCAGGGACATGACTAAGTTTTACCTTCCGTATACAGAGGACAGTAGGTACAGTGTTGTGTCGTCAGTGTTGATATTATCTACCAGGTGATGTCCTCAAACCATGACCAATCAAGAAAATACTTTAACAGCTAATTGAGGCTTTCAGTTTCCATTTTGACCCATTTCAAGGCTTATGTGCAAAACAAGTTTTTTTGTATGCTCTATCTGGCGCTTGTATTACTTAGTTTTTTTGTTGGTTTCAGTCAACAACAAAAAACAGTTGTCAACCGAAGCAAGAAAAAGAAAATAAAGATATGGCTTCCCAAGAGTGAATTATTGCATGATTATCAGCTTAGGACTTTGTCTGGTGTGCACCCTCAAAGTAAAAAAGTCTGAATGTGTGCCAAATCGCATTTTCCTGTATGATTTTGCATGCTGTTGCTAAGATTAAATGGAAAATAACTAGCAATTGTGTGTGGTTTTGAAACTGTATATTTTACACAACATATTGTTGTTAATGACTGATCCCGGGATGAGTGTAGCAGTGACCCAAAATAGGTTTTGCGCTAGGGTGTCGAGTGGAAAATTCAGCTCGGTATGTATGGTGATTGAGTGGAAAATTCCCCTCAAAATGTTGGGCGGAGTAAAAAAATTCCAATTTGGGTACTTGGTGGTAAACTCTCAGAGCCCTTGTTTGAACTCAGGGATGGATATTTCCTTTAATTTTCTCAAAGTAAATACTTTTAAATCGTCCCCAAGCAGTATTGACTATTACCATGTTAAAAATTTGGGTTAAGCAGGTAAATCTTTACCAACTGAAACCCCCTGATGCAGTCTCCAATTATCTTTTAAGGAATTGGTGAATTGCCACAAATAAAAAACTTTTTGGGGGCCTCTGAGACCAACCTTCGGGGGAAAGAACTCTGGGAGCCACCAAGACTAACATTTGTGGGATGAAGATCAACTCTTGGGGGCTTCCCTAGACCAACTCTTGTGCCCCTCCTCTCCCACACGACCAGCTCTAAAGGGCCCCTGAGACGAAATATCGGGGGCCCCCTTAGACCAACTCTGCAAGGGGCCTCCGAAACCGGCAGGTGGTGAAAAATGAAAAGAGATTTTTTCATGCAATACCTAGTGCCAAAATTAATTATCTAAGCATACACTGTACAGTTTTTCTGTCCGGGACAACGCCCCTCCTATACCTATACCTATAGTTTTTGGAATTTTGGAGGCCACTCCTGACCTCAATCACTGCACCTCGCATACACCTATGCTAGGGCCCAGTAGAGCCTTGGTTTACACTTAACTAACCCAGACGAAACTACAAACTTTCTATCATGGCAATAAACTCTTCCAGACTTGCTAAAAGTTTCTTTTCTTTACCTGTCAATTCCCCTGCTCCTCTTCACATATATACTCATCTTTATATGAATATGCTGCTTTCTATCAATCTAATCGAAGCTACGAAGCTACAGCCTTCTTTCTGTTGTTTCTTCCTTTCGTCTACAATCAGCCAGGCGCGGCGGGTTGCGACAGCGTCAGAGCGACTACTACTTTAAATTTCTGATCGCTTGCCGCTTGCCGGTCGCATGAGCTACATAATTTGCATTTAAAAAGTTGCTCTAAATGAATTTTCTAAATCCTTATTTACTAGAAAATTATTCAACTAAAAGCACATAAAGAGGAAAACTAACGATGTTTTTTTCAATAATGAATATGAAACCTGCCTTTCAAAAATCCTAAAGACGCCGCTTTTATTTGCTAGATGTAAAGACGGCGTTTTGGTTAGCCCACGCCGTAGACCAGCCATACAAAAAAGTGCCGATGTTTGAAGGGTAACTAAATGCATTCTTGTTGCCCAAAAAATCATTTAATGAAAATGTAGAGTTTGAATGTATTCAAGTACCGGACACTTTCAGTTCAATTTAAATATCAGCGTATTTATGCCTAGGGTGTTGTAGGTTGTCGTGAGTGGATTTGGGTGTCACACGGCGTGGACGCAGCAATGAAGGGCTGATATGGATAAAAATTATTTTCTTCGCAATAAATGGTCAATTTTCTACGATATAATGTCAAAAATATATGCTGCTTAGCATACAAATTTCAAGATAATTCTTTTAACAACAAGGTGACCAAAAATGGTTTTTCACTATTCTCGGTACCAGAAATACAAAAACAACTTTTCAAGGACGTAAGCCTAGAAATCATGTGCACAGATAGACTGTTTTCCAGAAATGTGTCTTTCAAAGCGGTCAGCTCATTTTTTTGGTAACACAAGACTAGGGTGTCTAATTTTCCACTCACCAATTTTGTGAGTGGTGGAATTTAGTGGCGGTGTTCACCCATTGGAACTTTTCCGGTGAGGCGGGGGGCACTGAGCGTCTTGCCTGCGCCAGAATTTCGATTCTGTTGTTCCACTGAAATCGGTGGAGATAAGGATGCCAGGTATAATTGGCCAGAAAAATAGAAGTCGCCAGATTTTCTTTCAGAAAAGCGAAAGAAGCGCATAAGAGCCGAGTTAATTTGGCGATCTTTTAGTCGATTCTGCTGCTCTCTTTTTCCAGTGGACGTTGGTAGAGGAGGCAATGGAACTGGTCTTTGTAGTAAGTATTGTTGAGCAAAATTCAATAGTAGTAAGTAGGTATTGTTGGAAGTGAGTGGAAAATTCAGCAAAAAAATATAAAAGTGAGTGGAAAATTCTGCTTGACTGGGTGTCGTTCTGCACCCAGCACCCCAGGTTTTGGGACACTACACTCAGTGTAGTGGGGATATGAAAATAATAAAGTACCTACTATTAGCAAATTGCAATATGAAACCTTTCAAAATTAGTCATTAAGATTTCTTAGGTGTCAGCCATGTGATTACATATGTTAAGAAAATAGTGTTGAGTCGACTCAACTCCTGACTCACAGCTAGAGGCTGACTCTGATTCTGACTCGACTCAACTGGTCAAGCACTTGAGTTGACTCAGACTCAACCCAAATCTGGAAGTGAGTCGACTCAACTCTGACTCAAGGAAAATTTGAGCCGATTCAGAGTCGACTCCGACTCTAGTCGCGACTAAAAAGTCTGGTGGTCAGCACGCCTTTTGGTGCACTCGGCCGGGGACCAAGCCGCGACGAGTTGCCTTAGTTAGGTGTAATCTTGATCCCCCGAAATCCCTTCCACCGGGGAAAACGCTGACAACGCTGTGAGCTCAGCAGTTGGTGCGTCGTTCAGAAGAATTCTCGATTCCTCAGACCCTGCGAGACGGAGGACTGCTCTGGTGACACGAGGCGAGGCCGTATCCTCGAGACGTAGTACCGAACCGATGCATTTGCTTAAAAGTTGATGAATCGTGCTTCCTTTTATAAGAGCGCTGTTTGCTCAGAAAAAAATCCTTCGTAAAGGTAGGCATTGCCTAGTTTAGTGCCCACCCCCTGGTTACAGATTGGTGGGGATCGAGGGAAAGGCCCCAGATATCTGCTATGCGCCAGGGATCTCTCGGATACCGAACCGTAACGCTTTTTAATACGCGCAGTGGAGGGGCCACAGAGTGATAGGCGATATCTAACCTATTTTTCGAAGTTGCTGGATAACCGTTCGCAACTGAGAAACGCTACTCGGCTACATTTGGGTGAATTAATTGGGCGAATAATTTTGGTCAAGGAATTTTGAAAATCGGTCCATGATTTTTTCCGACACTTTTCAAAGTGAAACAACCTATATTTTGTGATCACCACAATCGCACGGTCACGCCAGTTCGCATGCACTGTCGACTGAGTGGTGACGTCACAATACCATATAATCCAGGTGATATGCCATGGTCACTTCACATGAAGGTCACGAGTCAAAGTTATACTAGCAATATTTTCAATATTATTGACCCCAGTGCTTCCGTCCAGATGGCTTTACCCAGTATGACCTATGTTATTAAAATAATATAAAGTTATAGTTAAGCTTATCCAGTGTTGAGGTTAAGGTCATGGGTCAACTCAAGGTCAAACCCTGATGCCCAGTCCTACGGTTGCAATAGTGCTAGTTATCGCTTACATTATTGGAGTATCTACTGTGGCGTCGTAGGTCATCAACCTTCAATGACCCCAACATTTTTTAATATTCTTAGCACCTTTTCCTCGTGACCTTATTCCTCTTTCAGTGTATTCTCGACTTTTTGCCGCATAATCACGAAACCAATAGATCGCACGGCCAATATTTACCTGTATGGCCTCGTTTGACCTCAAAGATATTGGGCCAGGTCAATTGAAGATAGTTATAATGTAGTTCGCCACAGGCCCAACAAGCCCCCACACGGGCCTTGCTCTAGATCTCAAGGGAGGCCACCTAGGCCCCCTTCTGCTCCACTGTGCGGCGACACCAGACCCTTCCCCACTGCGCTTGCTAACCAATACGCAGTGACGCTGGCCGTGTGCTTTATTACCGTGCCCCGTGAGACAGTCAAGTTTAGTTTCCAGCGATTTTTTTTGTATTTCAGAACGGTTCATCCACGTTTCCTTGCAACTTTTGGGAGATATGGCTTGTCTTTCGATCTCCTTCCTTTTTTAAGTATAGGTAACACGCAAGTGCGTTTTAGTGATGCTTTAAACGTAGTTGTTGAAACGTCCAAGCCAGTCAGCAATTTGTTCATATTTACTTGCATTGTAAAAACGAGAACCTTCAAATCGAGTGCGAGCTTCTATGTTGGATCACGTAAGGTGCTTTCGACTGTTTGTACCAATTTCTGAGATATAGTAAGGCTGAGAAAAATGTAAGGAAAAGGTTCGCCCGTAATTAAGACAGTGTGTGGTGGCCGGCGGCTTGCCATCGCCATGCACGGCTGGCTCCGCCTGCCTCACGCACACGTGGCCGAGCAACAGGTGTGGGCGCGGCGCGGTGGGACATGCGTCCTGCCGACTCGTGCCGCGCTGGCAGGGTGGTCCGCCAGCGGCCGGAGAGCTGGGCTCCCGGCTACCACGCTCCTGACGCCGACGCCGCTTCTTCGATCGCCTCCGGCTCCGGCGTTGGGGTGCGACCCGAATTGGCGGTCCTGCTCGGCTGGGCTGCGGGCCACGGCAGAGGTCCGCCACCAATCAATACGCCGCCGGCCCGCCGCTCGGATACCGCCGCCAACGGCACCTGACAACTTTTTGTTGTGATCTCCGGTAGCTATGGTTACCAATATGTATTAGCTGGTCGGGACCCGTATTAAGAGGCTCACGGCGGCCACGCGTGCCGGCGGGACAGCGCTACGCGCCGGCCGCGACAACAGCAAAAACCGCCAACGCCGCCGAAATGATAGCGAGCAGCGCGGCGTTGCTGGCAGCGTCAGGTATGTTGCCTGGCGGTGCGGTGCCCGTCAGAGGCGCCGTATTGATCGCGCGCTGCCAGTGGGCACGGGTGGCAGGGATCAGGGCGAGAGGCGCGCTCGCCGCGCCGTAATGAGAGTATTGCGCCCACAGATCCGTGCTGGAAATGGGACCTCACAATGCAGCGGACAGCTGCTCCACTCACCGTGAGCGTGTTATCTGGTGTGATGCTGGGGAGCCAGCCCGTCTCCAGCCCTGCTCCTGTTCCCTGGAGCATGTTGTCTGGTGTGACGCTAAGAAACCAGTCCGTCTTCAGCCCTGCTCCTCCTGTTCCCTGGAGCGTGTTGTCTGGTGTGATGCTGAGGAGCCAGCCCGTCTTCAGACCTGCTCCTCCTGTCCCTGGAGCGTGTTGTCTGGCGTGATGCTGAGGAGTCTTCAGCCCTGCTCCTCCCGTTCCCTGGAGCATGTTGTCTGGTGTGAAGCTGAGTGTCCAGCCCGTCTTCAGCCCTGCTCCTCCTGTCCCTGGAGCTTGTCTGGCGTGATGCTGAGGAGTGTTCAGCCCTGCTCCCCCTGTCCCTGGAGCTTGTCTGGTGTGAAGCTGAGTGTCCAGCCTTGCTCCTCCTGACCCGCCCATCGCAGTCACGTGCCCTTAGGCGGTACATTTTCTGTAGATATGTAAATTTAGAAACCCATCAATTTAGTGGAGGAGCCATCGCGTCATGTTGACTGTTTGGCTCCACCAGTGAGCGTTCCATTTGTGTCAGTCCGTTATCAATGGCATTTACCGAGACTGTAGTTCTGAAAGGTGTCCATGCGTCAAAGCAGCTTTCATTGAATGTAGCTGCGCCGGTACAACAATACGGTGTTGCGACGACGTCAGGAGCTGATCGATGGTCCACTCCCGGCAGCCGGCAAAAGCTGACTACCTTGCTGGCAGTTCCCCGCCACTCCTGCGGCACGCGGCATCCTCTCATGCCCAACGTGATGTTTGCAAGACAAAAAAGGTGTGCTATTTGCGGAGCCAGCGTTTGATTCGCACCCTTTCCATAAGAAGTATCGGCTGAGACCACATGAATTTGTTGTAGACATTTCCAGAGTTTTGAATATTTTCTTTAGGTACGTTTGCTTCGGATTATTTTGATTCCAAGCCTGCTGTACATCACTGTACACTTCTGGCTACGTTTGGTGGCGCAAAGAGTTGGATTTGTAGCGAAAGTCCCTGGATAGCACCTGCACAGCACAGAAGGGCGTACATTCATGCATGGAGTAGATCTAAAAAGGTCCGTCGCTAACCTTGCAACATTCTGGTCCTACCTGTCCTTCCTATGTATATCCTGTTTGTTGAAGCAACCATGCCTTCTGGCCTTTGTCTATTATTAGGTTTAAAAGTGTTGGATAAGTGTACGATAAGAAGTAAGCTACCTTTATATTTTTCCTATGCCTGGCTTAAAGTATCGACATACTGACTTGAACTATAAGACATTGTGACGTGGAATGAATCCTTCGCAGTGTCTTCGAATTGACCGGTTCAAAAGAGAGGAGTCAGGTTCTTGACTTGGTGCAAAAGTTGTACCAACTCGAGTGGTCTGTGTCCTGGTGATATCATTGCCTGACGGATAGCCTATGGTGACGAAGGTGACATAACGCACATTGATATGATTTTGTTGTGTTGCTTCATTAAGTAAAGTTCGCCAGGCAGGCTTGTCATCTCCCTGCTCAGCGATGCCTTTGCTATTGGGAAGTGCGCTCGTCCAGAGGAGCCGGAATCGAATGTTTTAACAATGTTTCTTTGGATATTTGGACGCTTCTACCCGCGCCTACTGCTGTACAGTTTGCTCTGGTTTGCCTGCAAAAATTGCTAGTTGTAAGGCGACAAATGAATGAACATATTTTGACACACTGGACATTCGTAGCTGGATGAGATTATAAAGACGGAACTATTGTGGAAATGTGCATTGCAAAGCTGTTGTGGCTACCCAAACCCTGAGGTAGTTTGACAGTGTTGTTCAGTTGAACAATTGTCAGAAGTCTTCTCTGATCCAGTTAGGATAAGACTGGTGGCTGGCACGATGCGGGACATAATGCTATCTCTTCTCTGCGTGAACAGCCGTTGCTAAAGAAAATTGGATTAATCTTTTTGAAAAGAAAAAAATTAATTGAAAGGAAAGAAGGTGATTCAAAGGCTCTTGTTTCAACGTGCCTGTCATACCTTAAAGAACAAAAGCCTTAATGAACCCATTTTTGTCTTCTGTAGTTCACTGGTTGTATGATTTTGAACTTACCAACAAAAGGAGACCAAATTGGATGAAAGCACTGATAATCGCTGGGCCATCAGGTTGCTCTCACACTTAGCCCGGAAGGAGTTCGTTGGCTCAACGGGGATTCGACATTATTTAAGCGGAAATTTAGTATATTGCGCATTGTTGTTACTGTCTAAGAACACTCGAAACCCCCCGAAACTGTTCCCATCCTCATCGCCTAACGTTTACTACGCATCGCCCCCTGTCGCACGCCATCTCAAGCCCGGGATGCCCTCGCACGAGGTGCGCACCCTCTAACGAGATGTGCTACCCCTAAAGAGATGCGCCTCCCTCTAACGAGATGTGTCACACTCTAACGAGATGCGCCTCCCTCTAACGAGATGCGCCAACCCTAAACGAGATGCGCCTCCCTCTAGCGAGATGCGCCAATCCTAAACGAGATGCGTCTCCCTTTAACGAGATGGACCACACTCTAACGAGATATGTCACTCTCTAAGGAGATGCGCCAACCCTAAACGAGATGCGCCTCCCTCTAACGAGATGCGTCTCCCTTTAACGAGATGGGTCACACTCTAACGAGATGTGTCACTCTCTAACGAGATGCGCTATCCCTAAACGAGATGCGCCACCCTCTAACGAGACACCGACCCACCCTTGGCGAGCTGCCTCCCTGGAACAAATCCTAGCTACACACCCTGGTTAACAGCAGATTCGGTACTCGTCTATGGAATCATAGATGCTGCTGTCGTTTGGACCAGCTTGGCCCTTTCTCGGGTCTTCTCTTCGAGAATGGTCTTATATCACTCAAATTAAAAAAGAATGGGGCTGTTTTGTCGGAGGCAAGGGCTTTAAATAACAAGCCGAGGTAAGGGGCTTTACTTAAAGAGTGGCAAATTGCCTGATAGCATGAGACTACAGATTCACTGGCTTCTCACTTATTTGGCTGATAATATAGTGGCTGTGAGAAAATGAATAAACAAGTCTCAGCATCATCGAACAACCTTGACCGGAAATTAGTCACGGTATGATGTGAGATTATATAAGAACTCCAAATCGTCCCACAAAAGGAAAACGCTCGGAACATATCCCAGCTTGGAATATTGGAGATCTATGCATGATCTGCGAGATTCCATCTGGATTCCGCTGTTGTGTTGTGCGGCCGTGCCCTTTGGAGGCATTGAGCGTCCACCCTGCTGAGTGGCAGTACCTGCACGGCAGCGCCGCCGCCGCCGCCTCGCCCAGACAGCCCGGCGACCGCCCGGCCCGTGACGTCACGGAAATCCATGACGTCACCGTCGGGCAAGGACGTCCGGTCGCCGCGCCGCCCTGGCAGGCGCGGCCGGGGCTCCAACGGAGCCATTTCTGCCGTCATCATTGACCTTCACCTAACTTCAATACAGACCAGGCTAGCTTAGAAGATACCTTCCTTCCACGCCACGAACCGTTAAAAGGAATGTGGCACCTTCATAATGGGATTTGAATTGAGATAGCCATGTGATGAAGCATGCCGAGCCACTCCATCGAAATTTATTTTGCCCTAGAAAGTAATTTTCGCGGAGAAAAAAGGGAAAAGCTCACCGCCTTCCGACCTTTTCCTCGCTCGGTGGTCACGTGGTATGAGTTGAACTTGGGAATGTGACGTATTGCTCAGGTCTGCTGCGCGGAAAAATATATCGTGCTTGGGTGTCTTTAAAATATACGCGCCAAACGTGTCTTTGTTGTTGGTGACCATAAATAGGAATGAATTTCTTCAATGAGAAATTTGGAAAAGGACGTGAAATATGTTGTAATATATCAATAAGAATAGCAGAAATGGATAATTCTCACCTTGGTTCCTAATAACTGTCTCCTTAAGCTAAAAACGCTTCATTTATATTCTTATTCATAATGCTGAAAGTGCATTCAGTACTAGCGACTGTAAATGCTTATAACTTTCTTCAATGGCTAGTTTCAAGCGCGTGATATGTTTGAATATATCAAGAAAAATAGCCGAAATCGATTAGTATTACTGGTTGCTAACAATTGCCTCCTTTTGCTAGAAACGCTTCCTTTGTATTCCTATTCCCATTTTGGCACAAATCACGCCCAAATTAAAGAGATTCAGTCTGCCACAAAGCATTACCAGATGTTAAGCCGATTTGACATTGCACGATTTCGGGGACTTCTTTGATTCTAACGGAGGAAAATCAAATTAAATGAAGAGAGGCTAAAGCCATTTAGAGGAATGGTTTTCGAGCAATGGGTAAAAAGTTAGATTTAAGATCATGTCCGCTACCCGGGAGAGGTTGTCACTGTTAATGCTAAAGGCGCGTGCCCTCGCGATTTAGTGTCCACGGCAAAGGAAATATTTATAAGAACAAGTCATTGTAAAATGCATGTCATTGCATCTCTTTGGAATATCGTGGCACATCCTTGAATTTTTCCGAAAATGTATTGGTTTTATTATTGTAGGGGCGTGCACGTGCGCAGGTGAGACATGACTAGCGCTGAGCGGTGCAGTCAAGATATTTGGCTGGTGCAAATATGCGTATACAATTTCAGCGTAATCGAGCAAGTCGTTTCGGAAATATCGAAGAAAGGTGCGCAGGTGGCTTCGGTTCTTAAATGTGGACAATGGTATTTTGTTCTTAGATCAGCCCGAATATATGTTTTGAATTTCATCAGGATGGGACTCACAGTTTCTGAATTATAGTGTGGGGATGAAATCTGTTCCCCTTTCTCCCGTGCACCTGCGCGCAAGCAGTTTGACGTCTGATTAAATCGACCTTCACGTCCTAACCCCAAAATTGGTGCTCCGTGCGCACTAATTTGGGGCCTATTCACGTAAGCCAAAAGTGAGTTACAGAGCTATAAGTTATGGCATTCGGTGATTTGACATGCCCCAGTTTTTTTACGTACCACGAGCATCGCCAACACCCCACCCATCTCTGATGTGTTCAGTCAGTAATTGAATTGATCAGGTTATAACACGGCGAAGACCCCGTCAAGTTATTTTGGACCCTTTTGGAGGCATAGGCTTTTCATTGGCGTGACGGTCAGGCCGGGCCGGGCCTGCCGCTCATATGTGAGGCTTTATACATATGTAAAGGAAAGACCTCGCGGGCACCGTGCGCCCGCTCGGTAATTATAGGGGACCTTACATCCAATCTAGAGAAAGCGGTCAGCAAGAAAACTGAAGGACACGAAATGTTATCATTTCCCGGATTTTGTATACGGCCGAAATTCAGCGACCTAACAGTGTATCAGCTCATCTACGATGCGTTGATATGATCGAGCTTTCAATGTAATCATCGTGTTTCGTCAGTGTACTGAGTGGGGCCGGCTTTAGTTCGCAGTTTTCAATAGCCGACATCACGCATAGGGTTCAACTTATACATTGATTTCCTTTTAAATAACCTGAATTCTAAAATTTTGAAGGCTAAATTTTTAGTTAGATTATTAGAGATGTTCTTGGAATTCGTGTCGTAAATCAGATGATGAGACTCCGTGCTCTGTCAGCGTGAGCAAAAGGATCATAGAAAATGCTAGGCCTGTGGTTAAAGATACTGCATTTGTTTGCGAGGCAATGCCGGCTAAAAACAAACCAACAACCAGAGCGCCAAACCTAGACGTCAGAACACCAAGAATCAAGATCATTATCGAAAGATCCCAGCAAGTTGAGGTCCCTTACGAGAGAAATGATGGATGAAGACATTGGGCGGTGTGGCAAAGTCTTGGACCAATCAGGAAGCTGCAGTGAGCCCATACGTGTGGCAGGAAGCTCCGGCGCCCTGTCATGCTGCCCAATTCGCTCTGTCGGAGGCGTATGAACCCGCTGCAACTGAAATGTTGTCCCCCAACTCGCTCGGGTGAAGCTAACGCGACTGCTTCTTGTCGGGCGTAGGAAGGGAAAGGCTAACAGATGCAAGTGCATCACCAAGGACCATTTTACTCGAAACCAAAATGTCCTTGAAGGGTCTAAAATCGTAGGCAATGGCGAAGAGCAGTGGCCGGTTTCGAGCCGTCATATTGCTTTTGTTCAAGGTCAAAATGGTCTTGGCGAATGGGATCGACAGCATATTCCTTAAAGAAAATGTGACCCAACTTTGCTGAATATGTGTCACGAAATGAAAGCACTGTTCTTTCCACATACAGCAAAGCGAATATCGGCTGCACCCTGTATTTGTTTGTATTTATCAAAAATTTTCACTTGGTATCACAGTCGTTCTCTCCGTGTCGGTGCTGTGAAGGTGCTGAACAAACGACTGTAGGAGGAGACGCTGTAGTAGGAGAATGGCTGAGAATCAGGATTGGGATCAAGAACCCCCCCAGGGCGGGGCAACTCACCTGCACAGGCGCTGATGCTCCAGATCCCGGTCGGAATAAGGATACTGGGAGAAGGAAATGGCTGGTGACGCGAAAACGAAGAGACCCGAGAAAAACCTCACAAGGCTCAAAATTGCATCTGCTGTCAATGTCTTTTTGCATATGTTAATGTGGCTTCCTAATTCCTGTGGGGCTTCCTAATTCAATGTGGCTCATTTCCTAATTCTAACATCAAGGGTGGGTCAACATTGTCACAACTGAGCCGATGGGAGCTGGCCCTTGCGAAGCACCAGCGTGCCGGAGGAACTGACCCGACACGCGTTCTTAACTTGTTATGCGGATCATTGATTTAATGACTACAAAACTGCTGGAAGTGGAGGGACACAAGGGGTCCGGTCCTGTTAGTTTCGTCTTCCTTCGTCCCACCGAAAGCCGAGAGACACGGTGGCGTGTGCTTTCCTGAAACTGCGGATACGAGTCCTTATTATCAACCACCGGTGTCATTGTTTATCACGCCCATTGTTGGAGCATTCACTTTGTATGCTCAAAGACCAATATGGTGTGAAAGAATCCGTCATTGAGTGCATTGAGATGAAATGAGGATGTATCTTGGAAATTATGGCTTCTCGTTAGAGATAATTTTTCTTAGTATTGGCTGGAATTTCAACAATAATTCTTACATAACCCTCGTTCTTGAAGTCAAACCCACATCCACCCCTGTGAAAGCCTTCTGGCTAGCCATTCCATACAAAAAGTAGGTCTGTGCAGTGTATCCTGGTATTCAAATTTGTTGGCTCGAGCACTTAGCGATAAGGAACATAATAGTTATTCGCCGTCCTAAAGTATAAATTCCAAACATTGGTGGTGCTGGATGGGGCATTTTAAAGGGATTGTGAGATATTTACAGTGGGGCTTGAATTGAGATAGCCATGTGATAGAGCATACAGAAGCTATCGTGGTTCGTGATCACATTTGTCCCAGAGATCATCGTGTACAGTGTTGTAGCCTGTGTTTAGAGTAAAAGACGGAACGTGCGCGGGTTCCCGCCGTCCCCGAACCACCGCGGCGGTTCGGCGGCGCGCGGCGCGCCGCCGCACATAGGCCCTAAATGCCTGTCCGTGCCAATATTACTTTTCGTGGAAAACTCCTTGCAATACCGCAAATTCCCCTGATTTTAACAAAGGAGCTCATTTGACAGATAATTGAACACAAAAACTTGCATTCGACATATAGGTTTTATTTTACATGGGTGTAATCAGGACAGTGAAAAGAGGGGCATTTGGAGCAACTTAATCCAGCCCGAGGTGTCCGTAAAATATTTTGCAGATGTTGTCGTGGCGCCATGAGTTGTAACCGAATTGTAGTTTGAAACACTCAAACAATAAACATTTAATCCATGAACAACGATACAGCAATCTTGGTCTGCCATAAATTCATAAGCGTCACCAGAACAACAAAACGGGAGGCACATAAATGTGATTTGAGCTTGTTTTCTTTCTAAGCCAGCTTTTGGTATAATTGTAACACTTTTCGCATGGGAATGTTCTATTATAACCGGTATTCGAGTGATTATTAACAACCACACTGGAGAGAGGTCCGACATTAACGCGCACAGGATGGGGAGCTGGTAAGCCCCTGAGATATCGGAAACTAGAGGCTTAAGAAATGCCGATTGGGGTTTGGCTATGGTGATCTACATCATAACTAATTTTCATTGACCTAGGTCTGAATTGTCAAGGCAAACGAGGTCATAAAGGTCAAATTTGGCCATGCTTGGGACCTGTTGGGAAATGCCCTGATAATGCGTGGAAAAAGCAGAGAGTAAGCTAAGGCCGGACCACGGTCATAGAGGTTTGTCGCAAAGATCTTCCTTCATTTTTGAGGTCTAGGTCATTCAAGGTCATCGACCTAAGACACCACAATATGGTATATTCCCTATTATGCACACTTAAAGTAGCACTAAAGCAAACCTTGTGCTGGAAAGGAGGATTGACCTTACCCATGATCTTAACCTGACCTTACCTGAACTACACCGGGTTACCTTACTACGACGTCATAGCATAATATACGTCAGACTGGGACAGTAAAGCACCGGAGTCAATGACCTGAAATTCGTATACTTGAACTTACGACCTTCACGTGAGGTGACCTGACAAATAATCCCGTCTATATGACACTGACGTCACCACTTGGTCTCCAATGCAAGCGAACCGGTTCGACTGCGCGGTCGCGGCGATTTAAAAATGTAGGTCGGACTTTAGAAGCTATAAATCAAACCATTTTCGACAAATTTTCAAAATTATTTCACTATTCGACGCGCTGTTAAATTTTCTCAAATGCGACCCATTCCCGTGTTTTGCTACGAGCGGTTCTCCGGTCATCCCGGAAAAAATAGTTGGGAGAGTATCCGAGGCCCCTCCAGTGCGCGTGTTAACACGCAGAGTAAAAAAGGGTAGAAATATCCCTACCATGTGTTTCCTCAACAAGGCATATCAAAATATCAGTCCGTGAAGGTCAGTGCGTTTCTCTCCCCCGCCCACCCTCCGCACATAGATATCGCGGTATCGCCAACTATGGGACGTAGCACCGAGCAGCCCGAGCGTCATCTGCGTCAGCTAACAGTGGGAACGGCGAGGAAATTGATTCCCGATTGCATCCCAGGACACCTGAACCCGATGGTTACGGAGACCGTTCATTTGGATGAAAATGTATGACTGGTATTCACCATATGTGGTTTAACGTGATAGCACAAAACAGGATTCCAGGTATCGTTTTTGCTGTCCCGGCATTGCTTGAAGGTGTTATAATAAATGTCGAATCCCGATCACGAGAGGCTTAATCCCGTGATTAAGGCTTTTAAAATACGGGATCCCAATCCCGAGATTGACATACCTACAGGAACATTTCATGCAATAAATGGTTCGTTGTCGGCAGTCCCTCCGGGTATTTGATAACAGTCAACACAGCAGCCAATACACAAATTTAGACGGTTATAGTGCTTAAATGTATAAACAACTCGCACTTAGGCATTTATTATAGCATTGTTCTCGATAGTCAACTCATATTGCCATTCTGGCCGGTCCATGCCTCTATTCGGTAGCCGACGGCGTGCGTTAGCAGCAGCGGCCTGGTTGGAGTCACAACCAGTTATTATATGTCATCTGGAGCACGGGGCTGCAAGTGGACCAAGATATTTTGACGCCCTGTAGAGTACATCCTGGGGAATCGTTTGATGGTAGTCGTATGCTGGGCCATGCGGCCAAGTTTTAAATCCCTCCTTTGTGTTTGTAAATCGAACAGTTTTGAGATATGCAGTATACTGAAAGAATGGTCTATAAAATAGTTGTCAAAACTATTTTTGCATTATTTATACCTAAACCCATCGCAAAGGGCTCAGACAGCAGTGGTATTGCCATACTACCTGTTCTTGCTTCATGGTCGATTTAAGCATAATGAAATGAACGTAGTTTCGCGCAGATCCTGGTCCGCGGGTGGCGCACGAGTGCTTACTTCAGGCAACTCACAAAGACTTCCGTAGCACGGTTTGTGTTTCCATGCCTGTTTCAAGTGCAGTGAAGAATTCTCATCAGTATATGTGCCAGAAATGATTTAGAAAAAGTTGCAGTTTCGTAATATGGCCACGGACGGAGGCATTTAGGCCATGTGCGCCGGCCATCAGGCCCATATGGGGCGGGGTTAGTATCCGTGCGCTTCTAGTAGTACGCAGTTGCCCCCGTCAAAGGTGAGCTCTCAGAACAACGAATTATGAAACCAGAGCTTTTGCGGTATCCTCTACGCAACTCATAGCTAAGTTCAAATACTATGGAGGTGACATATTCCCTTTAACGGAACCAGTCCAGCATAATGCAGGTAAGGTGTTTCTGGTGCGCTGATCTTGAACGAAGCCATATGTAGCACCAGACATGTTTTCACGGCGGTATTGCCCAGAAAGAGCCGCTGTCCCTCGCCGATATGGTGGGGACACTGCCGTGGTTCTGCCGTCTCTTTACATTTGCTGTAACTCAGAATCACATAAATGTTGATGCGTATCTCTTCGAAGCTGTCTAATGGACGGCTGAATCAAAATGGAACTTCGATTTCACAATTTTGGAAAGCTTTAACACTATCCTTGGAAATTAAAGTTAATATGGTTTGATCCATGGTGCCGTTAAGTGTTTAATGTTGACATCGCTGCCACTGTTACAGCTACATAGTCGCCATGAAATCCACATGCCCGTTATGAGGATTAGTTAAACCTC
Source organism: Lepas anatifera (assembly GCA_034440635.1). Lineage (NCBI taxonomy): Eukaryota > Metazoa > Arthropoda > Thecostraca > Lepadidae > Lepas > Lepas anatifera. Next base: position 828,692 of record JAOTON010001199.1, on the reverse strand, counting down.
GGGTGAGATGGACCTTTTCAATTCAAGGCTGAGCAATGATATCGCATGACTGGGCAATTTTGATTTTTGTTTTGATACTCATCCTTAGGTGATGTGGGAGGATGCATTGCCAAAAAAATGCACATCTGCAAAAATTTGGACCCGTCTTTAACACTTATGGAGATGGTCAGTGTCCAGGGGCGCTACGCAGACCTAAGCTGCGGTGCGCAGTTGCGCACCAGTAAATGTGCAGAAAGATTAGTGCAAAAAAATATGTTATATTATTTTCGCCGCCTGCTTCTGCCTTTGGTTGTGTTTCTTTCTATTTTAGAGCTGTAGCTGCTTTAGCTTTATTTTTCTGTGTAAAAGTCTTATGCTTTGCATTGAAAAATGCATTTCTTCCTGCTTATCCAAAAATTTTCATTCTTCAAAAACCCAGACACATGATCTGTTCATAATAAGGTATTGGGAGCTCGCGTAATTTTTCCGCCAGGCGTTGCTTGAATCTTTGCGAACAGCTGGAAGACAAGTACGTGTGTTTGCCATCATGCATGAATGCAAACACAGAAACATGCCTTCGTCGCGAGATATCAGTGTCTCAGAAAAGTCAAACTCAGTGAACTAAAAAAAAAACTCAAATTTAGTCGCCAGGATAACCAAGGTGTTTCGGGCCACGGTTCCTATAGATACGGTTCGGACATGACAGCCAGCTGACTGCCTGATTTGGCAGCATGTTGAGGATATGGTAGTATTTTGGAGGGTTCTGTTCAAGATACCTTTGATTCTCGTAGCAAAAGGTAAAATACTGCATTTTGATTGGTTCAGCGAAACGTTCGAAACAGAATTCTGAAGGAATTAGCACGAAATTCATTGAGGCTTTTCCTTGTTATAAAAGCATGTCAGGGACTAAAAACTGCACCCAGAAGATAGCCTGGCCAATTTTACATACCAAAAATAAAAATATACCCTTAAGCACCACTTAAATTTTCCCACTGGCCCGTGCCCCAAACCCCTGCAAACAGTCCCATTAGAATTACATGTTAAATTGTGCTGCCAAAAAACTGTCAGGACCAGAAATGAAACCTTCAAAACCCCCAGAACTCTAGAAAAGTATCTCATGTCCACCCCCCAGTTTCGGGCCGGGGCCGTCGGCTGCGAAGCCGGGCAGGGAGCGCCAGCTGACGGCGGCGGCAAACACTGGCGCGAATGGACTTGCACGCGCATTGTGGCGGCGGTGTAAGATGGCAAAGATTTGACTTCAAGGCACCCCATTTTATTTATAAATTTTTGTTTCTTAGAACTTGCAGTAAAAACCTATTGCATCTTAAATTGAATTAATTTTTCTTTTTAATCGAAAAGCTGCAGTTCCTTCCCAAAACAAAAACAAAAGAATGCAATTTTTAATGAAATGGTCTTGGGTACAATTGTCGGCAAGTTAATTTATTTGTACTACCAGCAAGGCTACCAAGACGGAAACCAAACTGCGGTGTTTCTTATAATTTAAGCAGTATATATGTTTATGAATTGAATTTAGAAAATTAAAAGGGCTTCAAACTTGAGGATCTAATGATTAGATCAGAAAAAACGTTTTCCCTTAACTGCGCCCCCTATCATCTGTAAAACCGTGCATCTATTGACCTGTGGTTCAAACCCGGCGAAAATTTTTCCTAGTGTATCTATTGCTCTGAGTATCTTGAGCATAACTACATCTATAGCCATCGTGTCTGCGTATGTTTGTGAAAACGCATATTTTATGGCTGAGCTAGTTTTTTCGGTGTGTTCTTACTTAGTCCTAACAAACCGGTTCCTTTACGCATGAGTTAGCTGGAGACTTGAAGTTTATGCATGAAGTCTCTCGGTCGTGTTTTGGTTTGACTCTTTTTACTTATGACTGAAAGAAGTGCCCAATGTTGTTTTGTCAGTGTGCTGGGTTGCTCGGAGAAAGGGCGTAGTTTTGAGTTTACTTGGTGGTAGGCTGTGACGTCATTTTTACCTGTGACCTTCGCCTGCAGCGTTTCTGAGCTTTTTCCCGTCTTCACGCAGTCCGGCTCAAGAGCTGTCGACCCAAGTGTATTGCGTATTAAGTGCATGGCGTATGAGTTAATCGATGGAATAATGCTCTCAGTAGAAAGCAAAGAAAAATTGTCAAGGCGCGGGTGTCGCTTAACTTATGCTCATAGCAGGCTGCTGGGCGTCAGGCCTATTTTAGCGATCAGCGTTATGTCAAAGAAGGTAGCTCTACGCCATTTTAACTTCAATTTAAAATAAGTCGAATTCAGATTAAAATAAGTCAAATTCAAATTAAAACCAGTCAATTTCAAATTAAAAGATATCAATTTCAATCTAAAACAAGTCAAGTTTGATTTAAAACAAGTCAAATCCAAAATAAAACTTTTTAATTAAGGCAACCAGTGTACAATGCACATATAGTGCAATGGCAACCAATAAAGGGTTTGCACATATTGAACTGCATGTTTCAGACACAGGTCAAATGTATTGAATTCCACTCCCACAACTTTCAATTGAATTGCAGTTCCACGTATGCATCTTAGCTGTATTTATCACAGTATCTTTTACATATGCTGAATACAGTACTCCCCTTTCATGTGTCGGCACGATACCGCAAACTTGGTCGGAAATATTTCCTTTCTTATCGAATTCAGTGACGCTGCAAGCGCGCGGGGAGTTTTTAGCGCATGCAAATAAATGTATACCATGTATTACGCTTGTGCATCCCCAGTCCTGCAAAATACATCCCGCTCAACGCTAATCAATTTAAATGACGGATATACAGAGACAACGAATAATATGGATACAAATTTCTACTAAAATTTTCTGAGCTGGGCTTCATCGGAATTCAATTAAGCTCATTTCTTTTTAATTTGAAGTTGATTTATTGTAGCTCAAACATGACTAATTTTAATTGGAATTGATATATGTATATATATATATATATATATATATATATATTTATTTGAACTGAACTTATTTTCATTTTAATTTGAGTTATTTTCATTTGAACTTGACTTCGTTTAGATTAAAGTTGATTGAAAAAACCTATTGAAGAACTGCAACAACAAAATTTATAAGCTTTAGCGGAAAGCTGAAACATTTTTATTTTTGAAACCATCGTGCGTTTCTCAGAAACGTCAGCGTAAAATATTATTTTTACAAATTTCTAGAACGTGTCAAAATAATAGCAGCCTCAACACCAGCAGCCGTCTGCAGTCAGACTTGAACAGATGGTGTTCCCGTGGCAACCCTCCAAAACAACGATAAACACTGGCCTTGAACCGCTTGTTCTGATGGCCAAATGAAGACAAAGGTATTGCTCTTGGCGGACGAAGCGGACGAAGTTTAACGATTGTGCGGGTTTTATTTTGACGTTTATGTTATTGTACTTCTTTTAATCCATGCCGCCGTGCATGATTGGACATTTCAGTGAGTTTTTGTAGCATCAAGCTTCAGGTATATGGTCGCGCACTTCTGCGGGCTTATCCTTCTCGACGCTTCTTTTGCATTTTTTTTTGGTGAGCAGTAAGGTTTTCAGCGTTTGGGTGCTGATATTTTCAATGTGCGTGTTAGAAGATATCTAAAATTGCGATTGAGAAGCTAGAAATGGCTTCTACTTGTATTTAATACCTAATTTATCTCTGTTGGTACGTTTGTCGAAATCACTGTCCATGGCTGCATGAATGCATCTAGGCTTGCGTTGATCATATAAATGCAGTGTCCCAAAACCTGGGGTGCTGGGTGCAGAGCGACACCCAGTCAAGGAGAATTTTCCACTCACTTTTATATTTTTTTGCTGAATTCTCCACTCACTTTTCAATTATGGTTCTAGTTACCAAAGACACAATTCACTCACAAAGTTAACAATACTCAACAATACTTACTACAAGGGCCAGTTCAATTGCCTCCTCTACTAACGTCCACTGGAAAAGAGAACAGCAGAATCGAATAGAAGATCGCCAAATTAACTCGGCTCTTATGCGCTTCTTTCGCTTTTCTGAAAGAAAATCAGGCGATTTCTATTTTCTGGCCAATTATACCTGGCATCCTTATCTCCACCGATTCCAGTGGAACAACAGAATCGAAATTCTGGCGCGGGCAAGACACTCAGTGCCCCCTCCCCCCGAGAAAGTTCCAGTGGGTGAACACCGCCACTAAATTCCACCACTCACATAATTCGTGAGTGGAAAATTAGACACCCTAGCATTTTGTTTCCAAAGAAATGAACTAACCGCTTTGAGAGATACATTTCTGGAAAGCAGTTTATCTGTGCACATTATTTCTAGGCTTACGTCCTTGAAAAGTTGTTTTTGTATTTCTGGTACCGAGAATAGTGAAAAACCATTTTAGGTCATATTTTTGTTAAAAGCAATTATCTTGAAATTTGTATGCTAAGCAGCATATTTTTTGACATTGTATCATAAAAAATTGACCATTTATTGCGAAAAAATCATTTTTATCCGTATGAGCCCTTCATTGCTGCGTCCGCGCCGTGTGACACCCAAATCCACTCACGACACCCTACGACTTCCTAGGCATAAAAACGCTGATATTTTAGTTGAACTGAAGGTGTCCGGTATTTGAATATATTGAAACTCTACATTTTTATTAAATGAATTTTCTGGCAACAAGAATGGATTCAGTTACCCTTCAAACATCGGCACTTTTTGTATGGCTGGTCTACGGCGTGGACTTACCAAAACGCCGTCTTTACATCTAGTAAATAAAAGCGGCATCTTTAGGCTTTTGAAAGGCAGGTTGCATATTCGTTATTGACAAAACATTGTCTTCCTCTTTGTGTAATTTTATCTGTAGAATTTTCTAGCCTATAAGGATTCAGAAAATTAATTTAGGCAATTTTAAAATGCAAATTAAGTAGCTCAGGCGACCGGCAGGCAGCAAGTGACAAAAATTTAAAATAGTAGTCGCTCTGATGCTGTCGCAACGGTCGCAACCCGCCGCGCCTGGCTGATGTAGACGAAAGGAAGAAACAAAACAGAAATAAGGCTGTAGCTTCGATTAGATTCATGCAAAGCAGCATATTCATATGGAGGTGAGAATATATGTGAAGAGGAGCAGGGGAATTGACAAGTAAAGAGAAGAAACTTTTAACAAGAGTCTGGAAGAGTTTATTGCCATGATAGAAAGTTTGCAGTTTCGTCTGGGTTAGTTAAGTGTAAGCCAAGGCTCTACTGGGCCCTAGCATAGGTGTATGCAGGTGCAGTGATTGAGGTCAGAAGTGGCCTCAAAATTCCGATAACTATAGGTATAGGAGGGGCGTTGTCCCGTACAGAAAAACTATACAGTGTATGCTTAGATAATAAACTTAGCACTAGGTATTGCATGAAAAATCCTTTCTTTATTTTTCACCACCTGCCGGTCTCGGAGGCCTCCTCTGCAGAGTTGGTCTAAGGGGGCCCGATATTTCGTCTCAGAGGCTTTTTAGAGCTGGTCATATGGGAGAGGAGAGGAGGGGCACAAGAGTTGGTCTAGTGAAGAAGCCCCCAAGAGTTGGTCTTCATCCCACAAATGTTAGTCTTGGTGGCTCCCAGAGTTCTTTCTCCCCGAAGGTTGGTCTCAGAGGCCCCTCAAAAAAGTTTTTCGTGACAAATCACCAATGCCTTAAAAAATAATTGGAGTCTGCATCAGGGGTTTCAGTTGGTAAAGATTTACTTGTTTAACCAAAATTTTTCACATGGGAATGGTCAAACAATGCTGCTTGGGGACGATTTAAAAATATTTACTTTGAGAAAATTAAACAAAATATCCATCCCTCAGTTCAAACAAGGGCTCTGAGAGTTTACCACCTGAGTACCCAAATTGGAAAATTTTCACTCCACCATACACTTTGGGAAATTTTCCACTCACTCGCCATATATTCCAAGCTGAATTTTCCACTCGACACCCTAGCGCAAAACCTATTTTGGGTCACTGTATAAATGCATACCTTTGCAGCATATTCTTTGGGGTCTTTTGATTTTTTAACAGATGAACGTAAAATACGCCGCTAGCCGTTTCGATCAAAGATACTGTTTAATGCGTGAAGGAAGTAGATTTCGATTTATACTAGATTGCTGCAAAATTACGCCCAAATTTGGTATGTTCCAGCCGATCCTCCCAAAACTTGGTAGATTATTCTTGAATTTAGTGGGAAAGCTTCTTGACGTCTTCAGGGAGGACTAGATTTAGTAGGAAACTTTGTTGTACCCGTATTTAAACGACCCTGACCAGACTTGCTACCTAAAACTGTTGCCTGACAGTAACGGTTGCGTGAATTTTTCTCTTTTCATGCATTTCATGCATATTTTCCACCGTTCTCTGGTTTTGAATTGCTGACACGTGCCTGCTCTAAGAGGGTAAGAAAAGGATTCAGGCTCTTTCGTTTGTATTGGGCTCTTTTGTTCAATTTTTGGAATAGGCTTAGAAAGAGACAGTTATTGTTTAACATAAGCTTATGTTTTGCAAACAAGTACGTCGATTGTCTTGTTTTGTTAGCAAGAACTACGTGGCTAAACGTCGCCCATTTTGTGCGCGGACCAGTACGTTTTAAGTCAGGTTTCCTTGTAACGACAAACGACACTTTAGAGGCGGGCAAGGTGCCTTGCACAGAACGCCTTATAAAAGGCCCTTAACAACTAACGACAAACGAGCAATGTGTTCTCTTCTCACCATATGATTTAGAGTATGTAATGAATGAATTGCGTAGTATGCCCATTGAAAATCTTCGGGCGCCGGAGGGGTCAGCTCATATTCACTTGGCTTTCTGTGTTGTTACTTTGTCGCTCTGGGATTGCCTGTCCGTGATGTTTAAAGGGAGTGGACCACTTTGTGAAAATCCTAGAATGAACATTTTAAGAACAAGAAAGGTCTGAAAACCGGGAAACAGAATTTTCCCCACTTTCATGCGCTAAAAACAGAAATATATCCTCTTTTCTAAAAATATGTGACGTCATCAAAATAACACTGTTGGTAATCAGTGAAATCCCAAACGTTGATCATAGACTCGCTATAAGCTCGATTCAGAGCATTTCCGCACAAAAAATAGCATGCAGTACAAGAAGAAGCACTGGTGCAAGAACTGCACGTCAGGTGTCACTACGGTAGCCAAGTTTATTCACTGTTAGAAATATTATGCATATGTCTGATGTAAGGAAACAATTTCAGGGTTGGATTTTGACAAAAACATTTAACTCTTGTTTGCACAAGTACCGGGGAGGGAGGATATGATGTGTATTACAGTTATTGGCCTAATTTTGACCCAATAACGCCCTGAACTGGACAACTTCTTGCCTAACATGCCGGTGGACAAGCAGTTGCATGCTGATTCACTCGCTAGCATGGTGTTTTCAGCGTGTGGGCGAGACGTAGGGCTTACGACCAATCAGAATACTGCAACCATATTGAAGGTATTCCTTCAGGGTTTAACACCCGCACTGGAGGGGGGTCTGGCACTAACGCGCAGTGGAGGGATGGTAGGCCCCTAAGACCTCGGAAACTAAGAGGGTTAGAAAAACGCCACGTGGTAGGTGGGTGGGGGCTATAGTGATCTACATGATGACCAATTTTCATTGACCTAGGTCAATATCCTAAAGGTCAAACTAGGTCGTAAAGGTCAAATATTGGCCATGCTGGGGTCGATTGGTAAATGCTGTGATTATGCAGGAAAATGGCGGGAATTAGCTAAAGGCGGACAATGTTCATAGAGAAGAGGTCTCAAAGAGGCTTCCCCACAACTTTTTGGGTCAAGGTCATTCTAGGTCATTGACCTTTAAGGTCACTATATGTTATACTACTTATTATTTACACTTTGACTAACGCTGTAGCCACTGTTTGGCGGGAAATGAGGATTGAATTTTCCCAATGACCTTTGACCTTGACCTTTGACCTTGACCGTTGTATTGGGGTACCCTACCGATGACGTCATACCATAATATATGTCAGACGGGGTAACGTCATTTGGCCGGACGCACAGTGGTCAGTAACCTTGAAAGTGCAGATATGACCTTGACCTGTGACCTTTGACCTTGACCTTGACTTTCATGTGAAGTGACCTTGACAGATAGTCCCGCTTATATGACGTTATGATGTCACCACTCGGTTTTCAATGCAAGCTAACTGGTCCGACCGCGCGTTTACGGCGATCTCAAAATGCAGGTCTGACTTTGAAAGCCTATAAGTCAAAAAATTTTCGACCGATTTTCAAAAAGTCTTCACCAATCGACGCGCTATTAAATTGTGTTAAATGTGGCCACGTTTCGTTTTTCGGCTACAAGCGGTTAGCCGGCCACCTCGGAAAAACAGGTGGGGGCCTCCGAGGCCCCCTCCAGTGCGCGTGTTAAAATAAGCCAATAGGCCCCTTTACTTTAAACTTTAAAGTCGGCAGAAATTTTATACCGAGAGCTTTGAGTGCAATTAAATATGCCGATAGTGGTTTCCCAACATGCTCTACAAAACTGATATCTCAGTTCAAAGCCCATTATAAAAGTGGGACTCTCCCTTTAATTGTTTCCGTAAATGATCCGAGCTCTTGAGCTGCGTTTTGAAGGAATATTGTTGTGAATCGTAATTAAGTAGCATAGCATGCTTTGACGGCATATATTAGCGTAAGAATCCCTGACCTTACAGTTCGAAACCTAATGAAAATGAATTGAGCGTTTATTATGTAGAGTTGAATGATTTGGTCGACGGATAAGGAATTTGATATTGTTGTGAGATGCCCGTAACACACAAAATAAGGCGCGTTTCTATGCAGTCACTTTGCTGTGAATACTAAGCCTTGTCTCACCGCCATGTTACTTTCTTTGTACCGAAGTGTTGAAGGCTGTTCCTTCTTCCACATTGTGATGCAATCTATTTTGGTTTTACCACTGGATTAGAATGGTTTCCACGAAGTTGAGGTGGCTTAGTGGATAGCACCCTTGTTTTCTAAGCCACCGGTCCCGGGTTCAAGTCTCGGTGGAGCCTCTGAATACTCTGATCCCCAAAATCCCTTCCAACAGGGTGAGAGTTGGCGACGCCGTATGACCCGGGCAGTGGGTGCGTCGTTAAACCCCAGCAATTATTATACGAAGTTTTCCGAATCACGTTGACATTGCTTTTGGATTTTTCTGTCGATTTGTCTTCATTGTGCTAGAATTTTTCGTTGGAGTAGAACATTTGCTCCATATATTGGGCATCAGCATTTACTTCTCTTCGTCTTGAATTCAGATACAACCGGATACGCGGTAATAGGCAAACTGATGGTGTAAAGGACTTGGAGCGGAGAGTTCCGAGATCCGTACTGCTGAGAGGCGATTAACTGGTGTACTAGGCACGCCTACTTGTTCTGGGAAATTATCGTAGTTCTAGATCCAAAATAAGAACATAATGTTCTTTTCTAAGAAATCTGAACACTGGCTACGTGATTATGCCAAGAGTTTGCCGTTTCCGGTCAATCGATTGTGTCTATTCGCCTTTATCTGGGAAGATAGAAAATTTGACGTCTTAAGCCGCAGTTTTTGTTTTACATAATAACCTGCAGGCTCGACTGTGAGACGGTAGCATTGGCGCGGCTGGGGTGCCGTCGGTAAGTGCAGAGTCATACTGGGAAGTGGTGGTGCAGGCCGCCGCGGCCCGGGCGGCTCGGCACCTGCGCGCCGCCGCACATAGGCCCTAAATGCCTCCGTCCGTGGCCAATATTACCAAAATGCAACTTTTTCTAAATCATTTCCTGAGCACATATACTGATAGATAATTCTTCACTGCACTTGAAACAGGCATGGAAAACACAAACCGTGCTCTGGAAGTCTTTGTAGAGTTGCTTGAAGTAAGCACTCGGGTGCGCCACCCGCGGACCAGAGATCTGCAGCGAAAACTACGTACATTTCATTATGCTTAAAACCGACCATGAAAGCAAGAACAGGTCAAAGTATGGCAATACCACTATTGTGCGAGCCCTTTGCAATGGGTTTTGGTATAAAATAATGCAAAAATAGTTTTGACAACTATTTTATAGACCATTCTCTCAGTATACGGCATATCTCAAAAACTGTTCGATTTACAAATACAAAGAGAGGGATTTAAAACTTGGCCAGCATCGGCCCAGCAGAAGACTACCATCAAACGATTCCCCAGGATGTGCTCTACAAGGGCAAGTCAAAATATCTTGCGTCCACTTGCAGCCCCGTGCTCCAGATGACATATAATAACTCAGGTTGTGGCTCCAACCAGGCCGCTGCCGTGCTAACGCAACACCGTGGGTTACCGAATAGAGGCATGGACCGGCCAAGAATGAGCAATATGAGTGAACTATCAGAGAACGATGCTATAAGAAATGCTGAGAAGTGCTGAAATTAGTTTATACAATTTCAAAGCACTATAACCGTCTAAATTTGTGTATTGATTGCTGTGTTGACTGTTATCCAAATACCCGGAGGGACTGCCGACAACGAACCATTTATTGCATGAGAAATGTTCCTGCTAGGTATGTCAATCTCGGGATTAGGATCCCGCTATTTTCAAAAAGCCCCAATCACGGGATTAAGCCTCTCGTGATCCCGGGATTCAGACATTTATTATAACACCTTCAAGCAATGCCGGGACAGGAAAAAACGATGCCTAAGAATCCTGTTTTGCTGCATATCACACGTTAAACCACATATGGTGAATACCAGTCATACCTTGTCATCCAAATGAACGGTCGCCGTAACCATCAGAGTTCCGAGGTGTCCTAGGGATCCAATCGGGAATCGAATTTCCTCGCCGTTCCCACTGTCACGAGCCGAGGCAAGATGACGCCCGGGCTGCTCAGGTGACCTACGTCCCATAGTTAGCGATACCGCGATATCATAGCGGAGGGTGGGCGGGGGGGGAGAGAAACGTACTGACCTTCACGGACTGATATTTTGATATGCCTTGTTGAGGAAACACAAGGTAGGGATATATTCTACCCCTTTCTTCTACTCTGCGTGTTAACACGCGCACTGGAGGGGCCTCGGATACTCTCCCAACTATTTTTTTCCGGGATGACCGGAGAACCTCTCGTAGCCAAAATACGGGAATCGGTCGCATTTGAGAACATTTAACAGGGCGTCGAATAGTGAAATAATTCTGAAAATTTGTCGAAAATTGTTTGATTTATAGGCTTCTAAAGTCAGACCTACATTTTGAAATCGCCGCGACCGCGCAGTCGAACCGGTTTGCTTGCAATGGAGACCAAGTGGTGACGTCACAGTGTCATATAGACGGGATGATATGTCAAGGTCACCTCACGTGAAGGTCGAGGTCAAAGTTCAAAGTCATACCAGCAATTTCAAGGTCATTGACCCCGGTGCTTTACGTGTCCCAGTCTGACGTATATTATGCTATGACGTCATACTAAAGGTAACCCAGTTGTAAGTTCAAGGTCAGAGGTCAAGGTTAAAGATCATGGGTAAAGGTCAATCCTTTCCAGCACAAGGTTTGCTATAGTGCTACTTTAAGTGTGCGTAATAGGGATATACCATATTGTGACGTCATAGGTCGATGACCTTGAATGGCCTAGACCTCAAAAATGAAGGAAAGATTCTTTGCGACACAACCTCTATGACCGTGGTCCGGCTTTAGCTTACTCCCGGCTTTTTCCACGCATTATCAGAGCATTTCCCAACAGGTCCCAAGCATGGCCAAAATTTGACCTTTATGACCTCGTTTGACCTTGACAATATAGACTTAGGTCAATGAAAATTAGTTACGATGTAGATCACCATAGCCCCCACCCACCCCCAATCAGCATTTCTTAAACCTCTAAGTTTCCGATATCTCAGGGGGCTTACCAGCCCCCATCCTGTGCGCGCTAATGTCGGACCCCTCTCCAGTGTGGTTGTTAATAATCACTCGAATACTGGTTATAATAGAACATTCCCATGCAGAAAAGGTGTTACAATTATACCAAAAAGCTGGCTTAGAAAGAAAAACCAAGCTCAAATACACATTTATGATGCCTCCCGTTTTGTTGTTCGTGGTGACGCTTATGAATTTCTAGCAGACCAAGATTGCTGTATTGTTGTTCATGGATTACATGTTTAATGTTTGCAGTGTTTCAAGCTACAATTCGGTCACAATTCATGGCGCCACGACAACATCTGCAAAATATTTTACGGACACCTTGGGCTGGATTAAGTTGCTCCAAATGCCCCTCTTTTCACTGTCCTGATTACGCCCATGTAAAATTAAACCTAAATGCCGAATGCAAGTTTTATGCACTGTTCAATTATCTGTCAAATGAGCTCCTTTGTCCAAAAATCGGGGGAATTTGCGGTATTGCGAAGGAGTTTTCCACGAAAAGTAATATTGGCCACGGACGGAGGCATTTAGGGCCTATGTGCGCCGCCTGACGCACCCTCCCGCTGACGTCTTTGTCGGCGTCAGAGCCGCGCATGACGTGTCGCCGGCGGCGATAGGTAGGTGCTGTCCGGACCCCAGTGATATGTATCTGGCCTCCAGGACGGTCGCAACTACCAGCCCAGCGAATGTACCTGGAAGACGACGTGCAGCTAAATACGGCGAGAACGCGATCCTCGCGCACACGGAATGCTTAGCAGTGATGCCGCCCCGCAGGCAGTGAGGAGATTCAGGAGCTCGGCTTTAGGCTAGCTGTCCAGGGATAAGAGGGGGAGAGGTGGCATTGGCTGTTACGGAGAAGAGAGCTTGGTTGCGCTTCTGTATCGAAGAAGGCATGTCACATGCTAAGACGCTTTATTTCGCTCTCCATGCGTGTGAATAAAAGGATACCTGAGTGCTGGCATCGTCATCTACCGGACAGGGACGCAATGTAAATGGTAAAGGGATGTAATGTAACGTAAAAGGGATGTGATTTAAATGTGATCGGAGCTAGCTATAACCCCAACAACTCCAAGATTGCAACATTTCCTCTCCCCATCCCTTCGCAAAGGAGGGATGACTTTTGGGAGACGTTTGGCAAAACCAGGTATCTCAATTCTGGCATACACATTATTTTATGAGCCAAAACGAAGCGACTTACAAGATGTAAAATGCTCATCGTTGCGGCTGCTTTCCCTTTGTGATTTTTTCAGTGTTCAGATTCAGCTGAAATATGGGAAATTGGTATGGGACGTTGTATTATACCTCAGTTGTTGAATGTGTTCTCCTTGCATCGTTAGATATGTCGTTATCGCTCTCTTGGATGTGTATTTCCCAATTTAAGTCTCCTTTAATCGCCGGATACCTCCGCACCTTTCTTAAAGCCACCGCAGGAGCAGACCCAACATTGCGCTCACCTATCTAGAACGAGTACGGTGTTTGCAAATGGTGCCACCGCGATGTCCCTGGTGAACTGTTCCTGACTGCGCCAGCTAGGGCTGCGGTGTTGTTCGGCGATGCACCGAATAAAGGATTTCCACCGTAGCAGGTGCAGCGGCAGTCGCGTCGGAGGCCCGCCCACGTTGCCCTGAATGCTACTGTATTTGCATCAGTGGAGCTGTCAGAGTACCCGAAATGCACTCTACCTTAATCTGCAATCTGGGCGAATTGGTTCTCTGCAGACCAAAACCGCATCGCGAAATTGTGTGGGGTGGTTGCATCAGCTGGGAGGAATGTGTTGGTGCTGTGCAGGGGGTACCTGACGGCGTGGTGCGGCGGCAGCGGCGGCCATCAGGACCAGCCGCCGCCGCTGATGGTTGGGCCCGCCCTCCGCTCTGGCCGCCGGGCCCGGACACGCTGTATTGATCGCACGTCTCCCGCCGGGCCGAATTCGGGGTCCGGGCGCAGCGGCGGCCGCTGGCGCTCTGTGCGAGAGAGGTCCCGACTCCGCCCAATATGGAGCGTGGTCCGATCTGCTGGCAGTTGTGTGAGTCAGGGTGGCCTCCGGCCGGCTTCTGTTCAGTTCGGGCGCAGCGGGCTGGAATTTCCGCGGCAGGGGTAACTCCCGCGGCTGCCGCCGGCCGGTGTGCCAGGGTCGGCCGCGACCCGGCGCCACTTTCCGGCGCTGGCTGCCGGCCGGTCTGCGGTGCACCCAGAAATGCAGCGCGCCTACTGCTCCGCTGCGGTTGGGGCATGACTAACTGCCGCGGCCGGACACCCGGGTTCCCCGTGACCGAGTGACTGTCACGACCAAATGGTATATCCACGTTTCACGCCCTCACACTTTTCAGGATGTGCCTTTCTATCCGCGGTCAGTTCAGTCATGCAAATTCACTCCCTAAGCTTTCATCGCTATTCTATGATGATTCCTTGTCATGATTCAGCATCAGCGAATGGAGGTATGGTATTATTGGGGTTATATCTGATGCAACAGCAATTGTGTAAAACGTGACGTTTGGTCTGCATGCCGTGCAGGCGCGGCCGTGGTGTAATTCCCCCGAAAACCGATTTCTCGATCGGCAGCTGTGCACGTCGTTGGTACTTAGTGTGTGCGGTGTGTTGTAGAACGGGAGGGCCACCCTTATCTGGAACATACTTATGCTGGCAAAAACTCACCTGTGACACGTGGCGTTCTGGGTGACTCAGGCTTTGACTCACCGCCGAGAGCGCTTGCTGTGCATTTGCGGGCTTCATGCATAATTAAACTCGTATCTATCCTGGTTTGCTTGTACTCACTACCGTGCATTATGTCACTGGAGTTTTATATTGCCACCCGCGTGTAGGTGGTGGAGTAAAAAGGCAAAGTAAAGGCCAAGAATATTATCCCCGCGGTTGTGGAAGCAGACTGCACCTGTTCGGCCGAGTTCCTGCACTCCCTATGTTCCACTTTCGCTAGACCTCGCCTGTCCGCCCCCCCCCATCTTTAGAACTGTAAGCGGAATTCGCCAAAGATGGACCGGTTTACGATGGAAATATAGATAGATATCCCGGTCTGGTGAAAATCGCAATGAGGCAGAGAATACAGCACGAGCTTCTCTGTTGGCAGCTATCATTCGCGTGACCCAGTGATGTGGGAAGCGTAATCTAGTTGCGAGGAGGCGGGCACTTCGTTTTCGAGATTGGCTAAACAGTGTGATCAAACGTCTGTAGTTGAGCTAGGAAATTCTTGGGAACCGGTAAATGCACGCCGCGCAGTGGTGGATGAGAGCGAGATGGTTCGGGAGTGGCGAAGGGGGATGGGGGCTAGCAGTGCAAAGCACTTTTTTAAGAAACTCAGCTGGTTGAGGCTCCAGAGCAGGACTCCTCACATGTGAGTTTGAGGAACGACCAGCCAATGTACCCTTCGATCCTTATGTCCTTGGTCGGGACCAGTCCTTAGATCCTTAGAATCATCGTGTTTCGCTGAAGGCTGGTTTCAGGACTAGTCATACTTGGAGGACCTTGGTCGCGAGGCTTGTCGTTTCACTAGAACTGGGTCCATGCGACTTGTGATGTCACGGTGCAATACCTGCAAACTCCTGCATGTAGTCGTGGCTCCTTTCCAGCAAATTCCATGGTCACTGCTTAAGTCTCGACTAGTCAGAATCCCTGATTACGTGAGGGTAAGTACGGTCGCGGCACGCCATTTTAACGTGTCACTGGCGCCTTTCCCCTTATCTGATTGGTATCTGTGCGACGGGTTTTCGCAGTAAAGCCATACTAATAAAGCAAAGCCGGAAATTCATGTCATCGCTTCTGAATAATTAACTAGATTGTAGGCTCAGCACTAATTCATTTAGTTTGAGGAATTCTCGTAAATTATTTTAGATAAATTAATATAATCAGCAAGTTAAGCTTTCGTCTCGTCTACCGAAGGCTTTGCCGTAGCATTTCACTACCTTTGTGCTAGAAAATCCCACTCTCGTCTAATGCTCCCAGATTAGAGTTTTATCCTCATGTGCAAGACTCATACAATACAAGAAACCCTGTACTACATAGTGCCCATTTTACAAAAATATGCTGTCCCGGTAATTCGGTGGGATAACTCACCCATCACATTCAAGGGTTGTTCTGAAGTTGTATCTCCAGGCACTTCAAAGGCGGGATTTTCCGGTTGCGAGGTGACGCTGTGACAGGTATTTTCCCGTCCACAGGATTGCGTTACTAATTTCCGGCCCTTGGACGCTTACGTATACTCCTGCGGGTGCTGACATATAACTATTTGGTCCCTTACTCTGTATCTTGTTTAAGAAATGTTTCGCTGGACGGGGGTTTTCCGCTTAATCGTCCCCTTTCTCCCGACACCGTCGTATAAATCGTTCAAATGTTTAAAGTACCAAGATGTAGAAGACGACCCTGGGAGATACAGGAGGAAGGCAAGAAGTCAGCCAAACCGTCCGGTTTTCCTTAACGTTTTTTTTAATTTCATCTTGTTATGACATTAACTGAAAAACGTAATAAGTAAAGGAACCTTCCATGAATTACGTAACGCCTATTGTTTTGCGATTTTGCCTCCCTGCTCCCCCACATAACGTTTTTTACCCTCGCGTGTATGCCTCCCCACTCACCCACATAACGTTTGTTTACCCTCGCGTGTATGCCTCCCCACTCCCCCATTTAACGTTTTTTACCCTCGCGTGTATGCCTCCCTACTCTCCCACATAACGTTTTTTTACCCTCGCGTGTATGCCTCCCCACTCCCCACATAACGTTTTTTACCCTCGCGTGTATGCCTCCCCACTCCCCCATATAACGTTTTTTACCCTCGCGTGTATGCCTCCCCATTCCCCACATAACGTTTTTTACCCTCGCGTGTATGCCTCCCCACTCACCCACATAACGTTTGTTTACCCTCGCGTGTATGCCTCCCCACTCCCCCACATAACGTTTTTTACCCTCGCGTGTATGCCTCCCCACTCACCCACATAACGTTTGTTTACCCTCGCGTGTATGCCTCCCCACTCCCCCATTTAACGTTTTTTACCCTCGCGTTTATGCCTCCCTACTCTCCCACATAACGTTTTTTTACCCTCGCGTGTATGCCTCCCCACTCCCCACATAACGTTTTTTTTACCCTCGCGTGTATGCCTCCCCACTCCCCACATAACGTTTTTTTTACCCTCGCGTGTATGCCTCCCCACTCCCCCACATAACGTTTTTTACCTTCGCGTGTATGCCTCCCCATTCTCCTACATAACGTTTTTTTACCCTCGCGTGTATGCCTCCCCACTCCCCATATAACGTTTTTTACCCTCGTGTGTATGCCTCCCCACTCCCCCACATAACGTTTTTTACCTTCTCGTGTATGCCTCCCTACTCTCCCACATAACGTATTTTTACCCTCGCGTGTATGCCTCCCCACTCCCCCATATAACGTTTTTTACCCTCGTGTGTATGCCTGCCCACTCCCCCATATAACGTTTGTATTACCCTCTTGTGTATGCCTCCCCACTCCCCCGTATAACGTTTTTTACCCTCGCGTATAATGTTCGATATCGCGACCCCGCATGTCCTTACCAGGCTGGTGCACCCCTAAGCCCAAATAACCAACCAACCAACCAACAACCAACGTTGCGTTACGTAATTTGAGGACGACTCCAAACAAGTAATCGTAAGACTATTACTAGATAATGAAGCGTTTTATGAATTGTATGCCCAGATGGACAGCCGAGCTGGACACTTATTGGATCTGATTGTTAAAACAGGTAATTTAAGATCCTGGCATGGATTCGGGTTCTTTTTTGTCGAGCTCGTCTTCTTCCTCAGCAAACAGCTTCCTCAAGGGTGCTCCAGAACCCTTCCATCCTGTATCAATTTAAATGGAATGAATGCAGGTGAGTTATTTCAAATTTATTGTTTCCAAGTACCTGTGCTGTTTGTCGAAGCCCAGGAGGCAATTAAGAGGTGTTTAAACAAGCTCATCAAGCGTACGTATCCTGAGCGTTCGTAAATAGATCGAAGTGACACGGATCGGGTCCCAAGTTTTGCCGTGAGGTACTGTAGTAGAGATAACGTTATACCTGCTAAATGCTCCTCCCCAATGGTCAGTAAAAAAATGTTTCCTCTCCAGCACAAGTTGACGGGTGACGAATCCTCTTGAATGCCAAGTAGAATATCACTAAAAGAAAAAGTCTGGGGAAGCCTACAAATCAGGAATTAAGCAGCGCATGTTGGAAAGGTACCAGGGTGAGGTACCAAAGTGACTTCTTTTACTCTTTCGATCAGCACCGCCCGAACGACGCTGAACGATGCACTCGTTTTATTGTCTCCCAAATTTTCCTACAATTTGTGCAAGTTGGTATATTTTCTGACTTTTGCATTTTTATCTTTAAATTGCTTATTTTCATTTGCAAGTCGAGTCATAGACGTGAGTAGCCTCTCACCTTCTGTATGTAATCCTCCTCATGCCCCCGTTGCAGTCTCATATCGCAGTGCATGTTTAAACCACACTATATGCAGGTAGGTAATGTCGCCGCAATAAAGTTTAGTGATAATAAATGTTAGGGTGTATTGGTCCACTTACTGCTAACGTCGCACGGGATCAGACACTTACATCCTGTCGGCTTGGTTTGTGCGCACCTTTTGAGTTCCCGCCGAGACTTGAATCCCGGACACTTGTCTCAGTAAGCTGGTGCTCAAAACCTCTGAGATACCCATGCCTATAACAGCGGCGAAATACGCTTACCTGTCCAGTGAATAAATAAGGGCTTTGAGTAGATGCAGCTGAAATCAAAATCACGCATTTTTCATTGCACTGATTTTTGAACAACTAAATTGTAGTGTCCATTTCTCAGAAACCCCCCCCACCACCAGAACTTGTCCTTCAAGGCATGACTGCACAATTTCCTTGTTCTTGGTTGACTCTTCCTCGCCTCATCATCAACACGTGAAACGAATTCTACAATTTGTTTATGCCCCTGTTGGGTGCTTATCGTATTAGTGGAACTCATATCACATAGAAATAGAAACTAATACAAGCATGTGCTCCTGTCGTAACTGAAGACCACGTAAGGTATTGTGGCGTTCTGGCTCCACAAACAGTTGGCACCGTGGAGTTTGAGTCGGTATTTCTGTATTTATCTGCCACCTCTCGCAAAAAGGAAAAGATTGCCCACTTCCATTAGGTGTAGGGATACATTCACGGAAGATGTGACACGCAGACTAAGCCTGGGGCGCGTGTCCCAGCCGAAGGATAGGTGTTCGCTGTCTCGAGCATATTACATTTCGACGGACCTCGCTAGTCAATAAGCTATTCTGCTGCTGCCTTTCTTATCGTCACCGTTATCCCCGGCCTCTTAAGCAGACCCAGTGCATATGTACGTATGAACGTACCGACCTCTGTAACGGACTATCTAAATGATTATCATTGACCCTGGCTAGCACAGTCAATGCGTATTTCTGAACACACGGGACTTTCTGGACTTAACTGTGCATGTAGCCGGCCACTGAATGTTTGGCTACGCGAGCGGAGTGGTAAGCTCGGTAGGCCCAGTAAGTCTGACGCGCTCAGCAACGCTGAAGGGCGCTATTTAGCCTCACCAGGCTGGTGCGCCCTAAAGGCCAAATAACTAACCCGGATTTGCCGCGTGGAAGCCTATAGCGCTGCCACTGCGCCACCACATCTCTGCGGTGTAATACAAAGTCACAAAAGTCCTCCGAGCAGGACGAGTGTCCTGGTCCGCGTCCTCACGAAGACACGCGAGCATGGCTGACAAGCTGTCCTACATCATTGCGTGAGCTCCGTTGACTGAGCTGTCCTTCCTGTCTGCTCTGCTGCCCTTGCAGCATCTGGCGTGTCCTGCTCACACTTCTGTGGTTGATGCTTTCTTGCTTTGTATCGACTGAATGCCTTCTTAGTCAGCGCCCCCACCTTAGTCCGCGTCCCCGTTTATGGGTGCGCCAATGGTGCGGTCGTCTAGCTCTCTTCTGTAGCCGCTGGGGCCAGCACATTAGATAATAGTCCCAGGCGCCTAGGCGCTAAGTTCACACTGATACATCAGTGTGAACATCATCGAAATGCCGTAGCCATGGGAGGCAGTGGACCAGTGTCCCACGGTCGCCTTATCTCATGCATTGTATGTGCACACCTGTACTTGGCTTACTTGTTATCTATTTTTACGTATTTCTGCCTGTTGGAAGCAAAGGGAATATGCCACTTTTTCCAAAGTCTTAAAAGGGCTTTTTGGTCAAGATAGGTTTTAAAAATTAGGAGAAGACACTTTTTCCTCCTAAAATCGCTCGGAACAAAGAATATAGTAATTTCTACAATGTATGACGTCATTAAAACGGCAGTTTTCGGCGTCTGCAAAATAATAGTAGTGATCAGAGGCGTCGATTTGACCGGGAGCCAAATACAGAGCACCATTGATATTCCTTATTCAGTAATATGTTTCCTTCGGAAATCTAAACCATGGGTATGGCGTGACATTCAATTTTAGCATTTTTTAACAGAAATATCTCTTTTATCTCTTTGGAGTTTACTAATACGAGTATGTGATGCTGTCAAATTAAAAAAATGAAGCAAGCATACAATACGGATGACTCACTCGCTAGCATGGTATTTTCAATGAGTGAACGGCGTGAAAGGCTTTAGACCGATCAAATCGTTCCAGCCAGATGTAAAGGAACGCCTTCGGGGTTTGAATTAGGACCCAAGTGTCCTTTGTTTTGAATATAAATTGTGGGAAATTCAATACAGGGAGCCTTCGGCGAAATGAGATTTGACAGAAGTGTTTTCTCGACACGCTCTACCATGCTGCTATCGCAGTTCAAAACCCGTTATAAATGTGGCACATTGCCTTTAATGGGTAGCAGTTTAGGTGATTGTACATCTGATCTGTAGCCCTGTGATCCTAGCGAGCGAGAATTGGCTGCAGAAAACTGAACTAGTCTTAGGCATCCACCGAACGGCACAAGTCACAAGTAACGACGTGGGACGTGTCCCACCTAGTGGCTATGTGCTTGGTTGTGTCTGAGCGGTCTGTGTGTGGGTGCCGGCAGGTCTGGAGTGTGTTCTCTCGCAGCTGGTGGGCGGCAGTCGGTGGCGGCGGCTTCGCTGGCTTCTGGGCACTCCGCCGTCGCCGCCCGGCCAGCTGCACGACTGGCAGCCGCCATCGCTGCCCGCCGCCTGCGTCTGCACCGACGACGACGACGCCGACGATGGCCAGGTGAGCCGCTGGCCGCCGAGCGGCTTCACTTGTGTTCACCGCACGTCGTGTGGATGAGGTTTTGCTGGGGTTCCTGCCGTACTCGAGGTAAGGTTCTCCGAAGCGTCGGCTCCGTCACATACAGGGGGCTCATGTCAGAGAAAGCGCATAACGGCAAAACGAGCCCGACACTGGGAAATAGTGAGCCCGGTCTGTTGGATGTCAGCTTTCGGGGTGCATTAGTGTACGGAGACATTCTCTGCTCTGCTGACTGTTAGCGGCGCGCCATGTCCGGTCGATCTCTTCAGCTGGGTGTCGTGGGTAGCGTTGCAGCCGTCCTTGACCCGGGCCGGACCAGTGTGTCAGCCGGGGTGCTGTGAGTGCGGCGCCCTGCTGACGGGCCGGCGCGCCGGCGCGCCCGCCCGTTCGGAGAAGGCTGGCCCCCGCTGCTGTCGGCGGAGAGGCATGTCCGGCCGCGATCTGTGTCAGCCGCTGCCGACCTGCAGCCCAGCCGCCACTGCCGGCTTCCCCGAACTGCAGACTAGTTATGACGAAACGCGGGGGGCTTCCACGGGTCGGCGCCGGGCTGGGGTTCGGCGCCAGCGCGCGCACCATTTACCCGCTGCACGTGAGCCGGGCCGGTGCGCTGTGTGATACCGTGATTTTTGGTGTGCCTTTATTCGTGACGTCACACACCGGAAACTTCTTATGGTCAACCCCGGGATATGTTCCTGTTCCCAGCACAGGTAAGCGTACACATTGAACGCCAGCGTGTGAACATCGTGAATATTTGATGGTTAGTTTAGTATTTTTAGGACCGCTCTTGCCTTGCATTGGCGTAGAGCAATGGTCGATTACTTGGTATAGGGAATATGTCCCTCGCGACCTCCCCTTCACCCGGTTCCAAGCCCATGACATCGAAAATTTGTCACATCGATTATATTGTTTCTACAACGATATGTTTACTCATGAGTTCTGGCTTGATAAGCATCAAATGTATCCTGAAGTAAGCGTGGTGACATCGTTCGACTGTCGAGGCAGCAGAATAATAGGAAATTACAGTACGTGTTGATGTGGCTTTGATGAAGGGCCAAAATAGTTGCATCTGTGGGGTGGAGTTGGAAAAGTGTGAAGATTTGGCGTATAAAAAGGTGTGTGACCTAATTAAGAAGATCAAAGCCCACCAAAGCAAGTGCAAGACTTTGTGTATCGCGAGTACAGAGGCGTTGGGTTATGGCAACACTGCGGGCACTGAAGCCTGGAACTAGGGCCAACCAATGCAACTTCTGTTCATGTCAATGCTTCCAGAATGGTCTTCGCGAGCGGTAAAGGATCGCACTGGTGCCCTAAAGCACAAATAACTGTCACAAATAGCATTGCTGTTTCACGCAGTTAACTAGCCTCGAGTTCGTGCATGTGCTCCCAGCTTTTGCTGCCAGAGTCGGTGTCGTTATCGCTTCACTATCTTGTTTTTGCCAAGCCGGTAGTCGATGCAGCACACGGGAACAATCCTTTTGGGGTCAAGTCCGAGCCATCTCGCAAGCGTTTGGCAATTGCCTGGTTGATCTCGCCGCTATTCTGAGCCTGAGGCGATAGGTGTTTGTGCTGTCTTTCTGATAAAACACTTTTTTCATGTTCCAGTCGTAGTCTCAGATTGACTAATCCTTTCAGGCCGCCTGGATATTAAGGCTTTCTATTTTAGACTGCAGCCGTGACTTGAAGCGACTGCATTTCAGCTCTAGAATTTGATTCGCGTCTCCAGGCTCAGAAACTAAGCCCGTGTTGTATCATTTACAATACTCGCCTCGCGTATCATGTTGAGGGTGTGAAACAAGCTAGTTGTGCCGAAATGTGCGGATCTGGCGGGGCTAGATGATGGCCATTAAAGGGAACGTGGCACTTTTATAACGTTACTTGAACTGAGATAGCCAAGTTGTAAAGCATGCCGGAAAACCCGGTACTCAATATATCATTTGTCTTGAAACTCAAAATTTTTGCGGAGGAAAGCTAAAAACCTACCTGAAATATACCCCACATGTACCCCAGCCAGGCGGCCACAGTTGTCGTCTGCTGTTGGTGTGACGACAGCGCTGACGTCACTGTGAGTAATAAGCCAATTGAAGCCCTTGAAGCCGATTGAATATGGTAGTAGTTGCCAGATCATGACGTCATGCACAGGTAGAGACGAAAATATTTTTATTTTCAACCTAGAGGGTGAAAATAAAAATATTGAGCTCATTATGCATTTTTCTGAGAAATAATGGACATTTTCAATGATTTTGGGCTAAAAATACCCCTAATTATACTAAATTCCTGGATTCGACCAAGCTGCCACATTTTCTTTACCTTGTTCAACGGGGATCAGCGGCTCCCAGTGCTCTCGACTCGGCTCCCCTGCTCCGCAGTCGGAGGAGGTCACTGTCCCTCTCTTCAAACTCAGTCTGTGTACCATTTCAAACAGGATTGGTTTCCGTTTCGAAGTGTCAAGTTAATCGTATGCGTCAGAAATGGCTGCGTTGTGTGGGGCTGTTATATTCGTGCTTAGCCAAGGGTTTTAGAAGAGCAAAACTGTTTTAGTAGAGCGTGTATGATTCAGCTTCACAGTGATGTGTTACCACCATAAAATGAATCAGTCGCTCCAAATATGGACTTAGTCCATCGCTCGGGTAGATAACCCTGATGTAGATGTTATCGTATGTGCATGGTCCCATTTTGATCGTTTCAACCAAGCATGGGATGCTACAATTTCAATTCTGTTCCCGTCGAATTTTATATCCATTTCGACTCTTCATCAATGTCATAATTCGGCGTGCGCTATCCTATCCCAACGCCGGACTGACGTAGTAGTAATTGTGCGGAAAGCTCTTGCCTTGTCAGTGGACATTTCTGGTCGTATATTTTGAGTGTGAATGTTTTTTCTGTCCGTATAAATTGTGTCTCCCCGTTCATTCCATTGTCACGCTGCATGTTTGCCGTGTTATGATATGTATAAACCGTTGTCATATGTATAAACATTAATTGGAGCGCAGTGGGCAGCTGTTCTAGAGGTTTTCTGCAATAGGCTTTCACTACACTGCTTGTATCCGAACTTTTAAAATAATAACAAACACTACGTGGTTTGTCAAAGGATTCTATTATTATTTTCCAGTTAGGAACACCGTGATATTTTTTACGATTTAATTTGACCTCCATTACGGTTATATATGGTAAGGCTTCGGCTCCGCCTCTCAGCATTAGCGGAGATGAAGTGCGAACGGTAAGTCAGTGCTGTGCCGCAGAATATTAATAGGTGGCCTTTCGTTCTTGCCAATATGATGAAGAAATGCGTGTAGGAGCGAGCTGCTCCTCCCGGGCTCTGCCGTCCGATCCCGGCACCGCCCGTCGGAGCGAATGCAGTGTTTCTCATTGGGTTTCCGTGAGTAGCAAACGACAGTGATTGGAATAGTGATCTTGCACTGTTTTGTTGGACTTCCCAGGCCAGGATCGTTAGAACATGTCATTAGCCACCGTGGTGGGCATGCTCAGATGAAGATTGTCACCATTTACGCTCTGCTTGCCCAGTGCAGTCCCAGACAATACGAGGAGGACGCCAAAGCAGCCCCCTTCCAATAGCGAGCGCAAATCACCGGATGTGACGTCACAACTCGTAGCATATAACATGGGAAAATTAAATGATAAAGTATCCAAATTTTTGCAAAAAGAGGCCCAGTATCGAAGATGAAATGCTTATTTATTGAATTTGGGATAAATTTGATTGCCGTGTATTCCCACGTATTCGTAACCGGGCAGTCCATTAGCAGCAGTTTGACACATGACCCAAAGGTGAAGGATACGCCTGTGTGACGTCACTCGGGCGTGGAGGAATCCCTCTCGAACGTACCTTTAAGTAAAGGTATCTTGACGGCAAAGGGCCAACATATTTCAGGACAGTGTTTTTGGATAAATTGGGCTAAGTCGGGCGCTCTGGGGAGGTTTTTAGGAGTAAGCATGTCCCGGATACCCCCTCGTATTGGAACTTCTGGTGACCGGTGATGGAAAGCAAGATGCATTGAGTATCTGGTGCAGAGAAGGTGGGACAATGCTTAGGGATAAGTGACCGTAGCCCCGAGCATATAAAAGAATTCCTGCTGGCCCAACAATATATGAGAAAGACCGACTCTGGGTGAAACTATCTGACTCCATTCAAACTAAAAGGATATCAAGAAAGAGTTGTATAACAAGTATGAACCTGCATTGTAGGTTATATAACAAGCATGAGCCTGCATTGTAGGTAAAAAGTACTGCCGTGCTTGCTTGGAATCGAATTATTTCGACAAAACAGTGTTCTCCGTTTCAGGAACAGTGCAGAACAGCCTTGCCTGCCAGATCGGGCGCAAAATGCGACACTCTGTATTTCCCTCCCAGTGTGACATAGAACAAAAGCCTGTTACCATTTCTTTATGTCTCGTGGTGGTGTTTGGTAGCCGAACGAATTGACTATGAGCAGGAGCAGCACACCTGTGCGTGCTGGAAGCCACCGTGGCTCTGCACGACGTGGCTATCATCAAGTCGGGTCACCTTGTTGGCGATGGGTCTGTTTGGGCCGAGCCTTGGTGTATAGACGAGCGGGTGAGTGGGTGCGTGTGCAGTGGCAGGTGCGAACCCCCAGCGCCCAGCTGCGCTCCCCCGGCCTGGCGGCTGACCTGTGCTGTGTGGCCGCAGAGTGCCGCGATGCCGGCGGACCGTCGCGAGGCGGCCCCGGCCGTGGGCAGCTCCGCCTCCGCCGCCACCTGTGCTCTGGGGGATGTGTCGGTCCCTCCACTGGGCTCGTCGTCGAGTCTGATGATGCGCCGCTCGCCGCCGGTGCCCGCGCCAGCACCCCTTCCTGATCTGCTGCCGCTCACCGACTCATTCGCCTACTACCACACCCTACTAGCCCGCAAGGTGAGCTGCTCACACAGCGCTGCCGGCCCCAGCAGGCTGTGTTCGCAAGCATTGCACACTGGCTCGCACAGCCAGTCGCCTCATCAGAAGCTGAAGGTTGTCCGCAGAAACCTGTATAGGCGGGCATAGCAACTATGCTCATTCAGTGTGTGTGTGTGTTGAGGCTTTAGGTCGCTTCAGCAACTAGGCTATGTCGCGCCCTATGCTCGTGCACTTTGTAGGCGGACAAAGAAGCTATGCTCAGAACGCTGATCTAAGCAAACATATGTATGCAATTTGCTGAAACACTGTGAGGCAGGTGGGACGATGGAGAGGGCAGATCACTATTTTGATTCTATTCCGTTTTTTGTTTAGCTTTTAATAGTGCGATCGTTCACCGGATGCGATTCCGGATTTGTATTCACTCAGTGGCACTCATATGTTTTTCAGTGTTATGGTTCCCGATTGGCACGCATCTAACCTGAGTGGAACTTCTGGGTAACTAACTGGGCGTTGTGGCTGCGGCAGGATGGAGGCTTTTCTGAGATGGAGAGCGTGCCAGACCCGGATGAGCAGCCGCTAGACCTCAGTTGTTCGCGGCCCCAGCCCCCGCCTGCTACCAGGTAGGCTGCTGTGTATTGACGCGTATCCCTGCGAGACGGGCTCGATATCCACCGACAGCCTGCTAAAAGGCTTGCACGGTCCGAAAAAGGCATAGAACCTGACCGCTGGTTACATAAACGCGCTGGTAACACAGGTGGGGCAATCCGCAACAAATTGAACAAGCGATTACACCCTACATCCTAGATTGTGGTGAAAATTTGTCACAGTGGTTGTCCAGGGCGTAGATTAACGCTGTGACATTTTTTAGCTTCGTCCGTCCAGAGTTTTTTTAGTTATGGCCTCAAGCAGTTTTTGGACCCAACGAAAAAAACCTTACTTTTCCAATAGCCATATCGTCGAGACTAACCATGGTAACTATATAACATTATAGATTCTTGGAATATTGAAGACCGAAATAAAAATTTGGTGGCGTCAAAATTTAAAATGTTTCAAAAATAATATAGTTTTACCCGTGACCCAGGGCCAGGTCGCTTGATTACATTTTAATGGCATTAAAAAGTCGGATATCTTATCCTTGCAAAATTATATTTGGGGTGTTTGCATTCCGATGTGAAAAATTGGAAACAGGTTTTTCTCAAAATTGATAAATGTAATTTTTAAATTTGTGATGCATGCGAAATGTGCCCAAGCATTGAATGGTATCCGTACTATCAGCCCTCGATGGGTATGTTATGGGAACTAAATTTTCAGAGATGACCTTCAAAGAATACATTAACTCATAGTATGACTATTATCCTTCAACTTTCGTATGTTTTAACATGCGCCCCACCGAGGTGCGAAATTTTCCCCCTTGCAGGTTTTCCCAAATAAAGCAAAAAACGAAGAAACGCAGAACAACAGAACTTACGGTACCTTATTCCAAATTGGTTTCCTGCACCTGAACCAAATTTTTAGTTCAGGTCATGTCAGGTAGAGCTATTCAAGATCAAGCGACCCAGTGTCAAAACCCAAAATCACGAGTTTTAAGTGACGCCAAAGGCAGAAATATATAAGGAAATGAAAAACAATCCCTTTTTCGTGTTCTGAAGCCTCCACTGACAAATTACAATGAGAGAAAAGGGATAATTAGGTGTAATTTTGCATTTTAGATGCCAAAATCCCTCAAAAGTATACGTTGCAGTAGAAGAAAGTCAACCTGGTTTCCATACCATACTGCTACACATGCAACCCTCCACTGAAGCTTGATTTCATTCATTCACGGAATTAAGATTAAGATTTTGATTTTTTTAGTTGGAAGGGTTTTTTAATGAACCCCGGAATTTTTATGTGCATCTTCCTCTTCTGGCTAGAGGAACAACTTTGGATTGATATTTCTTTATTTTCAAAACAATATTTAAGAATAATGGGTTCCTGAAGCCGTATTATGGCGGGGTGCCACAGCGACGTTTCATGTTGTTTTAGTCCCCCCCGTTCGCTCAGTGTATGTTCCGTAACGCGGCTGGCGCTAGAGGGAGCCAGACCAATCAAATGACGCCTGACGTCCAACCTTTTTCGCATACGGGTCTGTAATGGACTGAGGAATGATTTTTTTTTGGAAAATGCTATCAGTGTGTGCACTCTGCTCTCTCTCTCTCTCTCTCTCTCTCTCTCTCTCTCTCTCTCTCTCTCTCTCTCTCTCTCTCTCTCTCTCTCTCTCTCTCTCTCTCTCTCTCTCTCTCTCTCTCTCTCTCTCTCTCTCTCTCTCTCTCTCTCTCTCTCTCTCTCTCTCTCTCTCTCTCTCTCTCTCTCTCTCTCTCTCTCTCTCTCTCTCTCTCTCTCTCTCTCTCTCTCTCTCTCTCTCTCTCTCTCTCTCTCTCTCTCTCTCTCTCTCTCTCTCTCTCTCTCTCTCTCTCTCTCTCTCTCTCTCTCTCTCTCTCTCTCTCTCTCTCTCTCTCTCTCTCTCTCTCTCTCTCTCTCTCTCTCTCTCTCTCTCTCTCTCTCTCTCTCTCTCTCTCTCTCTCTCTCTCTCTCTCTCTCTCTCTCTCTCTCTCTCTCTCTCTCTCTCTCTCTCTCTCTCTCTCTCTCTCTCTCTCTCTCTCTCTCTCTCTCTCTCTCTCTCTCTCTCTCTCTCTCTCACCCGCCGGTCTTCTGTCGTCCACAGTCGCTCGGCACGCCGCTGCGAACCGCCGGCGCCACCGCCCAAGAAACCGTACACCGAAGAGGAGCTGCAGGCGGCCCTACGCGACATCCAGTCTGGCCGACTGGGCACGCGGCGCGCCGCCGTCATCTATGGCATTCCGCGCTCCACCCTCCGCAACAAGGTGTATCGGCTGGCTGCGCAGGAGAAGCGCGCTGAAGCCGAGCGGCCGGTGAAGCTGGCGGCCGCCTCCCCGCCACCGCCACCGCCGTCGCTGCAGCATCCGCCGGAGTCGATGCCGGAGACGCTGCTGCCAGAGCCGCTGCTGGAGCGCTCTGCCGCCGCCTCAGAGGCGACGGAAGCGCCCTCGGTGGACCACAGTGCCGCCTGCCAGCTGCTGCTGGCCCGCCTGACACGGCCTGTGGAACCGGCCGCCGAGCCCATCCGTGCCGTCATGAGCTGGATGTACAGCAGCGTGCTGCAGCGCGCGCTGCAGGCCCGCGAGACGGCGGCGCCCCGACCGGACGCCCAGCCCGTGTGGGACGAGTTCGTCCGGCGCATGTCGCACGAGCGCTTCCACGAGGTGCTGGCGCAGCTGCGCGCGGCAGGTGCCGGCCGGGCGGCGGACACACCTACACCGCCGACGGCCGCCATCCCGACGTGGGCCTCTTCTGCTGAGCTGAGCGACAGCAACGCCGGCTCCGACTCCCCCTGCTCTCCAGGCGGCAGCGCCGGCAGAAAACGCAAGCTGGAGAACGAGTCGCCGGGCCCGGAGGCCGGCGTCCCGGAAACCAACAACAACAACACACTCCCGGCCAAGAGCGGCACCACCGGCAAGCCAACCAAAGGCTCGAGGCCCAAACGTGGCAAGTACCGCAACTATAACCGCAGCCACCTGGCGGACGCTGTGCGTGCCGTGCAGTCGGGCGAGATGAGTGTGCACCGCGCCGGCAACTTCTACGGCGTGCCCCACTCAACGCTGGAGTACAAGGTGAAGCAGCGACACTTGGACCGGCCGTCCAAGCGGGACCGAGAACGGGAGCTGACGGAGGCGCGCCGCCCGGCCAGCTCGCCCACCCCCGCCGACCGTGTGGCCACCTCTGGCGGCGTGCTGACCTACGTGGCCGACTCGCCGCCGGCGGCCGGCCCGCTGATGTCTGGCGAGGTGCTCCGACAGCTCCAGCTGGGCGCCGACCCGGGCCAGCTGCTGGCCAACGAGCTCTCCATATCCAACCGGGCCCACAACGCCGGTGGCCAGCTGCTGCAGACCTCACAAGACTTCTGAGCACTGATATGCCGCCCGGGGGATGGCATCTGGCGTTCCCTCGGAGGCTAGCATCAAGTTTGGCGAATGCGTTTCGCAGCCCAGGCGTTAGTAACAGAAAGCTTCAGAGAGAGCCATTTTTAACTCTGGTTTTGTAGTGTCGTATATCGCGCACGGAGGTGGTTACTGGTGTTCAGTGCAGCCTCTGCCGCACCTCTGGTGCCACATCCAGTGTACTCTCCGTCATTGTGGTCTCTCCGGCTATCCTGTGTCGCGAGTGCGAACACGCGCTCCAGACAAAATTGTAGTCCCCTTTTGGCTCATAGAATGGACTCTTGTACCTGTGGTTGATGTGATGGCACTTGCTCAGTCGTTGCGCTTCGTCCCACCATCCGCCACATCGCACGCTGCAGTCTGTTGCGTGTACCCCATCCCGCGCCGTGGTCTGTCAGCACCACCCTCCTGCAGACCGGCTAGGCCCTGCATGCGATGGTCGCCGCACCCCGACACCTCACTGTGATCGTCACCTCGGTATCAGCCGCCACATCCGTCCACTGCGCGCCCCCACCCTCCGCCTGGGCTCGTCTTTGTGGTAGCTGTATTCTTCGATCCCTTCTTTTTGTGCCAAAAGCCATCTGCATGACAGCCAAGAACCTAAATTTCTTGCAACTAATACTCTTTCGCATCCTGTTTTTTATATGGTCTTTTCTATTGTTTCCAGTTAAATGTTTTGCTTGTCTGTTGCGCTTGCCGTCTTGACTATTTTGTTCTTGGCAATATTTACTTGACTCACGAGAAAGAAATTCGTGTTTGTTAAAATTGGTGCAGCTTGTTTGTTGGAATGCTTGTCATTTGTAATTTATGTCACTTATTTGTTGTGCCCGCACGCTTTCTTCAACCCTAGCCTTGTTGCAGGGCTAGTCGTTACTGTGTTGTTCGATGTCGCACAGGGCACGCACATTTCATCTCAGACTTTTGGGCTTGTTTTCTCATCGGAGCCAGTTTTGTCCCCGCCCCACGCCAGACAATCGTACTGTGGACAGTTCGTGTGTGGGCAGTTGCTCTGTGTTGATCCATCAGTCGACTATTCTGTTTCATGGCCCAGTAGGTGACCTGTCCCCGTGTTGTCCCGTGTGGGACGGCTTTACCGTGTCGCGGCTCGCAGACCCGTGGACATGCGCCCGGCCGCCGCGGAATCCCCAGTTGCGTCACCTGGAGAGGCCACCCTGTCAGACGGCAGCTCCGGTCGTCTCGTGTGCCGCGGGCCGCGTCCACGCATCTCTTCCGTGACGAACAGTAGCCGTGCCCTTGTCTTATGTCTCGCCATGTCCTTGCGTTTGTCCATTGCTGGACTGGACAATACTCGTGTACGTTTTTCCTGTCTATTGATTTGTCCCGCGGCGGGTGTTACATCTGCTTGTCCCGGTCTCTTGGTGGACAGTGTCTGAGTAGTGCTCCGAACTTCCCGTCCCACCCTATTTCCCGATGCTTATCCCGGCTTGGGATTGTCCTGACCATTATTGGATAGGTTCCGCCTTGTCATCTGTGTCTCTTGCTTGTCCTTTCTCCCAAAGATTATTTGCCGTTATTCCCTGCTCGAAAACGTTCCCGTGTCCAGTCGCAGTTTTGAGAGGCAGTCATTATTTACCCTCCGCAAGCTCAGCCCATCAGTTGGCTGTTGTTCTGATTCAGACGCCCTTTGCCCGAGCTGTGTATAGTATTTGCCGACGCGCGGTCAGCCGAGTGTTCTCCGCTGGCCGCCGTCCCGCTGCGGATGGCCAGGCGGCGGGTCCGGCTGCTGGCGCCCGCGCGGCGCGGCGCGGCGGGAGGTGTTGTCCCGGTAACTGTGATTACTGCTCACTCTCGGGGCACGATCTCATCGGGCGCCGTCGGCTCGTCAGTTTATTGACGCTGCCGTCGCCGCAGATACGGCCGCGCAGCCGGCCTTGTGTCGCTGCGTGCGTCTGTGTGTTTGTATGCGTCTCCCATTGGCATATCGATGTAGTGTGATGTCTGAAACCAGGTAACGTAGCACTATTTTTAAACGGCATTCGAAGCTGTCCGGCATTTAACTTCCATGCGCGGTGTAAGAAGGGGTAACCGTTTTCGGGCACAGGTGGTATCATTCCAAAGACATTCCTGCGTGCAATCCATGCGCGAATCGACTGCCTAGTCACGTTGGGTGAACGTCGGGTGGTGCGGCGACTAGTTTTTAGGGATCAGAGAAATAGTGTAATTCATATAGGGCGAGCGTTACTGTGGCAATGAGCGCATATCATTGAGACTTATCACCGGGCATCGCCGACCGATGTCTGCGCGGCGCCTGTTCTCCTGTCGCCCCACCAGAAGCGCACTCATCAAGTATTAGTTATCAAAACTGTTGCACGTGCCTTTGAACGCGTTGGACCGGAATTCTTCCGCAGTGTCATGGTGGGAGGTGTGGGTGTTGGTGCGTGTGTGCGTGTGCGGTGTCCGCGCGGCCCGGCCGCCGCTGCCGTCCGTGTCGTTGGCAGGCGCGCCGCTTCATGTTTTCTGTGCCGTGTGGTCCATGTGCCAAGTGTCGTGATCTCGGCGCCGGCTCGTCGGCGCCTGCTGTTTTATATCCGTATTTACACGTGTAGCCAGGCGCGGCGTAGCGCCGCGGTCCAGGCGAGGCCGGGTCGGATCGGCTCGGCTCTCCCATGTCTTCCTGCCAGCGTGTCAGTAAGAGCTGCCACTCATTCCACACAACCGCGGACCAGCTCTGTGCTCCAAATCACTGATGGCTCATCTCAAATTATCGCTTGCAAGTTGCATAACTTTCGATTAGTTGTGGTGCTGTCCCAATTTAGCCTACTTCTTGAGCTGCGATTACGCCTGACAGGTGCAGATCTCATTGTTTTTGGACCAGCCGCCATCGGGATCACGAGGTCCGTTCCGCAGCGCCAATGTGCGCATTGTCGTTACGTTTTATTTGTGTTCCATCTCAAAAGGCGTTAACGCTCGTACTGCGGAGAGTGCCAGTGTTGATTTTGCACGAGCATTGGTGTCTAGCTTATGCCCAGGTGATGTCGTGCCGAAATGTGATGATGCTTATTTATTGATTTATACGTTCGATATAATATTTAGTTACTTTGTTTTTTTTGTGTGAAGTAGTTGCTTCTGTTGCGGCATTATAACAGTGGGTCGACTAGTTTGACCTCGGGAGCGGCGTGAGGCTGACCAGCTCAGCGGCTGATCTCTGCGCGAGCTCCGGGGTCAGCTGAGACGGTGGCAGCCCCGCACGGCGCCCCCGGCTGCCTCCGCGCCTATGGATGCCTTCGGGCCAGCTCAGAAACTGACGCGGCGATGGCTGGAACAGGGTCGGGGGAGCCCACACCGGAACCATTGACGTATCATTATGATATCAGTAACGGACAGACGTAGGACATATCATTGTTTGGAGAAATTGCAGCGTGGAATTTTATCCGTGTCGCCGGCGCGTATCGGACCGGTATTGTACTTCAAACACGCTTTATTTTGTAACTTCTCCTTTCAAACCTAGTCATTGATGCGCGCGATTAGCAGTCTTCGCCGTCCTCATTTGTGGGACACCAGCGGTGTGTTTGAACGATATTAAATGGAATGTTACTGTTTGTATCTTAATATATCGTACTAAATACTGGTCGTGTTTGATTTGTATTTGATGGTTACTAGACTTTAGCTCCTGTGTCAGTGTAGAAACGGTGACACACGTCTCCGCAATGACGGTAATGGGTAGGTGGTTTGGTCTTTTTGCCACACCGCACAGTAAGGTATCGATTACACAGCGTGGAATGCACCAAGTTGACTGCTTAATTAGGTCGAGCTGATTGCAGCTGCGACGAAAAATATCCAGTGAAAAAATTGAATTCCACATTTCCATCTTGTTCTCAAAATTTTGCGAAGACTAGGCTTTGCGAAGCTGATAATGCCGGCCTAGCGAGGTTTCAGGAAAATGATACCACCTCTGACGTGTAGAAGACCAAATATGAACTGATCACGTCTGGTTGGCTAAGCGTCTCATTCGCGAATTTCAAAGCCATCTGGCGAAAACTCGGCCTGGTTGGGAGCTAAAAATAATGAAGGTAGCTGATATCGTGATCGGCAGCTTCAACAATGCACATTCAATGTTCAACGCGGACCCATTTACATCACCCCAAGGCTGGCACGTCCCTCAGAGGCTGCTGCGGCGCCAGTGTGAAGGGGCGGCGCGCTTCAGAGAACTGGTCAGGCCTACCCAGGCGGGGTCTGGGTACCTCGTGTGCCGGACATAGCTGGGCTGGATGCCTGATCAGATTAGTCGGCTGCCGCGCTGATTCCGCCAATACGACAGCCGCAAACGTGTGGAGAGCCTTGCTTTGGGCGGAGCGTGGCCAGGGTGACCCGGGGGCGGCCGGACCGCAGTGGAAGCCAAGAGGCGGATATCACGGACTGGGCCACTCCGCAGCAGCTGTCAGGGCAGTGCAGCGGCGGGGCCGGCCTCAGGGCTCGCCGTGCCTGGTCCCGGGCCGCGTCACCGCTCGTTGCGTCACCAAAGAAAGCTGGCTGACGTAATGGTGGCGGCCGAGTGCCGACATAATTTACATTTGCTGAATGGTGCGGATTCCCCGGCTGCTATCTACGGACTTTTCCTGTTTGGTTTCGTGCGTCTTGTACTGTCAATTCGCCACAGCCGGCGCCCCGGATTCGTATCTCAAAGCGATGAGTTCAAGTAGCAGGAAAAGTGAAAACACCAGGCTACGCGGGACGGAGCGGCGGTTTCTCTGTTCCCGGAAGGGGAACAGAGAAACCGCCGCTCTGAACGTGTAGCAGTGCAACGCGCCTCAGCTTTTGGGCCAATCCGCACCGTGCCACCCCTGGCCGTCTTGCCATTCCGGGAAAAGACCACCACACTTCTGCACCGCCCCGGCCTATTCCTGGAGGTCTCCATCACAATTTGTGGCGCGACCGAGTTCTCGGTAGCCGATCGCGCCGCGTCGCGCCGGCGTTCCGGGAAAGGCGCGGCTGCGGCGATAGGGCGGCCGGTCGGAAGCGGCGCGGCGCTGCAGTGTGCATGCAGGTGACGCAGGCGTGCAGCGGCCCGCTCTGCCGGGTTCGCAGAAGGCGGCGTCACTGGGGGCCGGTCCGACCGGGAATTCCGCAGACGCAGCAGCGCGACCGGCTCAATGTCCTTGTCGCGTCGCCGCTGACCAGTGTCATGGTGCGGCCGCGCTCAGCCTGCTGAAAAAAACCTCATCAGACACTGCACGTCTAACGCTGACCAGACGCCTCCAAAGATAGGCTTCCGACAAACGCTAAATGCCTAATCGTCTTTGCATGTTCAAGCACAGATTGCACTGACGTGTGAACGTTACAGCAGATTGCACTGGCTGTGTTACATTGCGCAATCCGAGGCTCGGGCGGTGCAAGGTCCCATTCGAGGAATATCCGTGATAGGAAAACTTGTCGTAATGTTTTCCAAACGCCTACCACCAATTTCTGGTGATCGCACTAAGCTGTTGAATAAGGAAACATTTCTTCTCTCTTATACATTTTGCAGTCTGTTGTAACAGGCGGATTCAGAGGGCAAAAGAGCCCTTCTCCCTACCAAACATCGCCCCCCCTGTGATGAGCCCAGGCGCCCCCTTCAAACCTCGTTTCTGACCCTCCTTCCTCACGTATGGGTGGCGTCGCCTTTCGATACGGCTACTCGCGATGCCAAAAGGACGCGACCATCTGAACCAAATGGCTCCTCCCTGTGCAAGTACTTCCTCCTCTCGATCGAAAATTTTGAATCCGCGTGTGCTTCTTGAGCTGATGAACGACACGTGGTGACATTTTAGCTACCCAGCAGAAGGAATGCCAGGGGCTACCCTTATTTGGATTGTTTTCCCTAGGATTTCGGGCCGGGGCTTCAGCCACATACAAACATTTTGGCTCCGGCTCCACAGTTAAGACGTGGCATCTGCGCTGAAAATGTATCGTATATAGTCAGTGGCGCCGCCACAGATTTTTTACAGGGGGGATGGACCCGGGCTGGTGCTGACCGGGGGAGGTGAATTTTGAGCATATTCGGTAGCTGAGAGCATTAATGACGATGGACCCAAAAATTAAGGGGGACATCTCCCCTAGTTGGCAAACAGGGGGACACGTCCCCCCGTCCCCTCGCTTTCGGCGCCCATGCATATAGTTTGGTCAGTGGATGAGTTGGCTCGTCCGAATGGCAAGCAGATTTAAAACGGAGCATGAGTCATTGGCTGCCTGTTTAGACAACGCTCTAGTTCAGACAACGATTATGTTTAGATAACAATATGGTTTACAATATGAATTTCATCTGGGGGAGCTGCAGGGTAACATTTATGTGGATAAAAACGAGTTCGGCACAAACTTCATGCATCTCAAGTATCTCATTTATGTATTGTCATACTACGATCTCACTTTTTTCGAAATCAGCAAACCGCCCTAGACGAAGATCGATATGTGTCCGACTCCGTAATGAGGTCATTATCGAGAAAATAGTCGCATTACCCCTCCTGAGGGTCTTCCAATCACATGCGCCTCAGCAGAGAGCCGGTGCAATGCCCAATCATATTTTCACACCCAGTGCCTAGCTTCGAAACATCCGAGCGAGGATTGTTGGCATCTAACCCTTCTGGATTGTTGGCCTTTAACCCGCCTAGGGGTCCATTCGGATCCTTCTCCCCTCGGTTTTTCGCGAATGATTCTGAACCGATTGAAACGAGACGTGCGTCGCTTTGCAGGCCTCAAGGGTGATCAATTTGACAACTTATGACCAAAAATTGATATCAGGCCAGGTCAACGAGTTATGACATCATTGCTAAACCTATTTAAGGCAAATGGGTTCTTCTAAAATTAGACTGGTAATTCCAGGGCTAGCTTCTAGAAGAGCTAGCTCAAGTTTCTAAACATCATTCGAAGGCTATTGAAACGAAAGGTACGCGTGTAGTCATATGTTGCGGTAAATGGTGTTTGACTGGGACATATTAAGTTCTTGCAAAAGTTATTTAAGACACCAGTCGTATTTCGGTTATATTTTCGTAGCTTTGGAAGGTCATTCGACTATCTTCGTCAGCGAAAGATTGCTCAGCCAGCGCCTAATTTAATACTACACAAGTTTGAGAAAACATCGCATCACACTCGTGCTAAAACTTCAAATTCTACTTGTTATTTGTTGCCCAAGAATAATGAATAGACAATTTCAACAATTTAATCAAGTGAGTTAAGAGTCACAAAGGCAAATACAGTACACACACAGGAAGGTTATAGTCTAGATCATTATACACCTACGTGAAGTCTGGATCAAGCTAAATTCTAGATCATCATACACCTACGTAAAGTCTGAATCAAGCTAAATTCTAGAGCATCATACACTTATGTCAAAGACCGACGAGTAAGGTGTTGCCGAAAACGACGCGAAAACTTATTAGAATACGCTCCAAACCAATGTTATTTCATAACAAGTAATTAATAATTATAATAGTTCAGTGTCAGGTGTACACCTGACACTGTACGAAAAGCTGTGGTAACGGATTTTTTAAATCTCCTTGTGAATCATTTGGGACTACTTTGGCTGGTTTTCAGATTTGGGTCAACTTCACAGGAAAATGATTGAAGAGCTTTTAACTGATACCATTACGTTTTGGAGTATCATTGCGAGTCTATTGATATGCATACTTACTATTTTAGGTCAGATGGTGACCTTGTCCTGACCTTATATCAGGTCATTTTTATGCTTTTACCTAATAAGGTCATCTTATGCATCAGTCGCTTCGCCATAGCGATGTGGAGCGAATAGCGCCTAAAGATTGACTCTAACTCAACTCAGTCAGACGCTAGAGTCTACAGAAACTCTTTCCTAACTTGTCACCTTCTTTGACCTGTCATGACCTCAATATTGACCTGAGCCAAAAAGTGACCAATATAGTTTCGTCATTATTTCTTATGAGCCACCTTTTTGCTATCCCTCACAGGAACCGAGATCGAGCGGGGTGTTTGAACCTTCCCTCACCCCGCTGGTGCGAAGGTGGCTCTGAAGCCCACAGAGGCGGGTGTTAACACGCGCAGTAGGGAGAGGCAGGGTGCTTGCGGTTTGTAAAAGTTTTTAAAAGTTTGTATTTTTGAAAATGGTCCAAAAAGGTTGGTAAAAACTTGTATTTTTCAACGTTTTGCGTCAGAAGTTTGTAAAAGTTTGTATTTCCCCTAAGTGTTGGGGATTTCAGCAGGGTCTACCTCGTACGTCGCATTGTCTGCTTGATTGAGGCTGAAGTAATTTCTCTTAGCTCTCCGTTGGTGCTGTCTCCTTGTTTCTAGCAAACCAGAAAATTTATGGAATGTATTTTAACTTAAGCCCCAAGCGAGTTTACAGGTAAGCAGGGTCCAATGGCGGATCCAGGACTTCATTTTGGGGAGAAGGGGCTCGAGCCTCTCCGGCCATTGCATCGGATCAGCCTCCGGTTATTCATTTACCATTGACACTCTGACATTTCAGCGGCTTGAGCCCCCCCCCTGAACCCCACCCTTGTATCCGCTTCTGGTAGAGTCGGTCGGGCAAACCATTCAGGTTTTGCAGCCGAATTTGTGAGAAATGTTTGAAAAGTTTGTTTGTTTGTGCATAAAGTAGTTCGTAAATATTTCTAATTTTTTAACAAAGGAAGCGCTCTGGAGAGAACTGGCGTTGCCGCGCAGTGGAGGAGTCTTTAGCGCTCCCTGAGATATTTAAACCCAAAAGGATAGGGGAAACGCGTGTTTTCGGTTTTGAGGGCTATGATAATCTATATTGTAGCCAGCTTTCATTGGCTTAAATTATTCAAGGTAGAATTTAAAAAACCATAAAGGTGAAATATATGCCGTGCTGGGGACCTGTTGGGAGCTGCCGTGATCATGCAGAAAAAATGTCGCGAATACACTTGAAGCGGACCATGGCCCCAGACTATGTCATCTGGTTTTGGGGTCCATGTTGTTCCAGGTCATTGACCTACAACCTCAAGATATGATGATACATTCACCATAATGCACGTGCACTATAACTAGCATTAGAGCAGTCACTCGGCAGAAAATAAGGCTTTGAATTTAACCGACACATTCGACCTTGAATTGTAGTCTTGAAATCACATTGAGTAAACTACGACGTCATTTCATAATACAAGCCATACTGGACGTCGTCATGTTACCAGAAGCACTGGGATCAATAACCTTGAAAATTCTGGTATGGTTGACCTGACATTTGACCTTGACCTTGGCCATCACGTGCGGCGACTTTAACACGATTACGGGGGCGGGTACCGCCCCCTCGGGTTTCAGAGATAGCAGAAAAACAGCGGCGCGTAGCGCCACCGTACCAACCTTTCCTCATTATTTTTACAACTTCTGTGAAAATTTTAAGGTTAGATCATCACAGGTCAGGTCACCAGTACAGGTCAAGTGACCCGAGCTCAAAAAAGTTTAAGATAGCATAAGTCGGAGCAGGGTGGTTTCTCCGATTGAAACTCATATCACATAATGGCCCCACCGAGTTCTCTAAAATGTGTTCCGGTATTTTTGATATCGATGACCTAAGGTCAGGTACGAGGCATGACCTCTCCATTGGAAATACATGGGAAAATGGTTTTACAGAATAACTCAGTAACGGATGGTGATAGAGCATTTATTTTAGGTGCATTAGGCTCGTCTGGGCTTTGCAGTTCTAATGATATGCCTTTATATAATTGACCCACCGACCTCAGGTCAGGTCAAACCCGATTTGACCTAGCAAGGTCAAATTATACATCATTCGATTCAGCTTCTGAGAGGATTCATACAGTTCAAGTCGTTTTGCTCTATCTTTACTTGTTCAGATGTAATGGCCGAAAAACTGAATTTACATATTATCCCTATGACGGCATGTTTTGACCTCTCGTGACCTTAAATGTGACCTGACAAAAAATGGTTCAAATGTTTTCGATGGAGAAGTGGACGGGCATCCCAACGCCGTTTACTGTTTTCGCACCTACCGTGGTTCTCGAGATCCTAGGGGGCGGGTATCCGCCCCCGTCAATGCGAAGGTGGCCCAGACCCCCGACAATGCGCGTGTTAACATATAATGTCGATAATATGACGTTGTGACGTTCTCACTCGGTCCACAATGCAGGCGAACTGGTGTGACCAGGTAACTGCAGCGATTTTGAAAATATAGGCATGAATTTGAAAGTCTATGGGAAAAACATTAATGACTGAATTTCCAACCCGGTCACCAATGGATGCGTTCGCTAGTTCTCTCGAATATTGCTGGCTAGTGCTATCCGGTCCGCGATCGGTTCTTGGAACAATGGGAGGGGCACTTTAGGACCCCTTCACTGCGCGTGTTAATGATTCTATTGGACGCTGCCGCCGGGAGCATCCAATAGTACCAACACCATGTGTTATGTGAGTGATCGCTCGTTTCAAGATCTTGCAGTACATGTCATTACAATATAAAACGGATATAAAACGGCCCACGAGCAACTTCTGTATGGTTACTTTTTATTGGACGTTACACTAGACTGTCTAATGTTTCCGCCTGTTGTTTGAACTTATGTTCCTATGAACAGATTGGCACCACGTGGTTTGATTTGTGTTTATTGGCATGGTTTTCAGTTACTATTGGATGCTATAATTTGCACTAATTTTAAGCTGCTGACTTGACTAAATCAATGAAAAGAACGAGCCAACGTGGAGCTAAATGGTTTGCTATACCTCCCTATTCATCTGGACATAGCAATTCGGTCTGTTCGTTTTTGCTCAGGGGATGTTCGATATATCTATATGGCAATAACTGTTGCCGACACTTGATTACACGAGTGCCACCGGGGAATCACCAAATATTTATCTGGTGATGACGGACCGACTGCCAGAAGCGTTTGGCCACTTCTTACTGTTCAGCTCGCTTCAGGGACAGAAATGCATGGGTGCTTTTGCTGCAGCCTTGTAAGACATGAAAAGGAAATATCACCATCTTGAAACTTGGCGTATTCCACTAGTCTCAGTATACAAACCCGTTTTGAGGGTTGGGGTGGGGAGGGGGGAGTACTTTTGGGGGAAAGGTTATGGCAATTTGGCTGTCTATGAAAACACTGTCAAAACACTTGCAAAACTTGAAACATTTCCGTACGTTCACGCAGGTAATAAGGAGAAAATACAAAAAAACTTAAGATGAGCCACCTCATCTCTGGGGGACGTCCTCCTGACTTGCGAGTTGAAGGACGCGTTCCCCGTCTCCCTTACTCTGCTTTGGATGCTAATGATTGTGGAGATAAAAGCGGTGTGGTTAGAGGCGCCGCCACTTTTCCGGAGCAGTATGACCATGGAATAAAGATGCCTATCTCTATTCCATGGTATAGTTGTCCGGCCCCAGCAGATGCGAACTATAGGGTCATTCCATGCCAAATCCTCCAAGAGACACTCATAGTCTCTGGTTTTGAAGAAATCTGCTGAAGGCGTAATATTCATGGAAATGCCACCACCCACCAACTTTTTATCGTCTGTGACCGCTGTGGTCAGGGAAACAGGTCATCTTAAGCTCCGAAATTTAGCATCATTCTGTTTTTAGAATAATCATAACTCTAGTTCTAATCAAGATAGAACAGTGCAGTTGTTGCCAGAATATAGACAATCGATTGCTCTACCAGACGCGGGTCATTTTTCGGTGACCTATATTAGCATTATATATGCCATACTGGGTAATGTCATTTGAGCGGAAGCACTCGGGCCAATGGCTTTGAAAATGCTGGTATAACTTGACCGTGTGACCTTTAATCTTGACATTGCCCGTTATGTGAGGTTGCCTTGACATATCATCTCGCTTATATGGCGTTATCACGTCACAACTCGGTCTCCAATGATTGTGAAATGGTGCGACCGCGCGATTGTGGTGATCTCAAGATGCAGGTCTGGCTTTGAAAGCCTGTAAGTGAACAAATTTCGGACCGATCTTTTTCCAAATTTATTCATTAATCGACGCGCCGTTAAATATTGGCAAATGTGACTGAGGGGTGTTTTCTGACTACGACCGGTTTTCCGCCCACCTCAGAGAGTGTCCATGATTTAAAAAAAGTAAAATAAGCTCAATATTTTGATATTTACAATGCTCCCCTTATGGAAAGAGATAAACCTATGCCTGTGTATGACGTCATGATCTGACCAAGACTACCATATTCAATGGGACTCCATAGGCTGACAACTCACCGTGACTTAAGCGTGTCGTCACGCCAACAGCTGGCTACTGCGGGCGGCTCCTTGGGTACATTTTGGATACATTTCAGGTAGATTTTTAGCTTTTCTCTACGGAAATTTCGAGCTCCAAGACAATTGATATGTTGAGTACCGGGTTTTCCGGCATGCTTTACAACTTGGCTATCTCAGTTAAAATCGCGTTATAAAGGAGTCACATTTCCTTTAACTGATCAGTCCCTAAACAGAATTTTGATTGCGAGGAAATAGTCCAGTCAGTGACGGCTGGACCTCGACATGTTCCATTTTCATTCGTCACTTCCATTTTAGGACACAGAACAGCAGGGGTGGATCCAGGATTTCCTCAAGGAGGGGGCGAATTCAATATTTGGGGAGCCCGTCGTTTGGGGAGGTGTGCCCGCGGAAAAAACGTTAAATGTGATGGAAATCAGTTTAAAAAAGATTGGTGCCCTATGCCCAGCCCGGGGTCATTTTACAAGTTTTCCACCACACCTACACGCTCGCATGCACTAATAGTCAGTATATACATATGCAGATAAGGCTTTTCACTCATAGTACTTTTGCGGGGACCGGCAGCTGCGGCGGGAGGCGTTTCTTTCCAGTGCTTAATGTCGGCCCAAGGTGGGGGCGATCGCCCCATCGCCCCCACCTTGGATGCGCCCCTGCAGAACAGTAAGGCGAACCTATGACTGTGGCCGTTTCAACATCGGACCAAAGTGTTGCGGGCAGTAGGGGTGTAAGCTGCACGTGCAGGAATGGGCTAATACATTACCGGATGATAGAAAATCCTCCACAGCTGTTACTTGGAATGCGCTAAACTTGAGTTTTGGCATCAGGCAAATTACAAGGGTACCACTCAAACCACCGTTGAACTTCAATACTTCAAATCGTTGCACTCGCACGATGCATGTGCAAAGTAAAAAAATGATATTTTTAGGCTAATGTTACCCTCTTTACATAGCTTTCGAGCAAAAAACATGGGAGCAGATGCGAAGTAACTTGCCTCTATGTTGCCCAACATTTTAGCCGTATGCATGGGTGAGTACGAAGGTGTCGGCTGACAGGTTTATGCGCTCGTGCCAGATAAGTATTTTTGGTCTGATATCCTCCGATTGAAAATATGCCCTTTCGAATATGTCACACTAATGCAGTTGCGGAATAATAATAAGCCAGACCAGAGCTCTTTGTGGTGCTATTTTTGTCACACTCTGTGTACCCCTTGGTTCGTGCAGTTGTGACCCGAACAAAAACATGTGCCATTGCTATCTTTGTGACCCCATAGCACAAATTTGAGCCATAACAGTTTGATGGTAACTCTGTTGTAGAGGGTATGTAACATGAGTTGTCATGAAACATGAGTTAGTTGTCCTGAAAGTGGTATATTGATTGAACGATTGTGATAGCAGCTACACCGATGTGTTCAAAATACCTCCAGAACGGAGAAATTTCAATTTCTCCTCAATGCTGCCCGCTGGTACAGCTACTCTTCATGGGTTATAATTATTGTGCCAAGCATGAAAACGTCTTCAGTTACTAATCTACTCAACTTCTCGCACGTGTCCATCGTCTCAGAGGTGTCGGCGTTTGTACAGTGGTGCCCTGAGCCAGTATGGCACCTCCGGTTTTTCTATGAATCGGCTCACTTCCACTGGCCCTGTTTACATCACACAACTCCTCCAAACTTATTTTATGTGTAGGTAATGATGAATTAAAGGCAATAGGTGAGTTATATCTGACTTCGGCGTTATGGCTGACAGGTGTAAACCTGTCACGTGACGGAGAGTACTATCCTTCTCGCCAATAGTCAAGAGGAAAAACTGGGCGTATATTGTGGAGTGTTTGATTCGTGATGTGCCCCTAAAGCAAGACTAAACTCATAGACAACGTGCATCATCTGGTTTCATCATTTTGTGAATTTGTGAGAAGAAATTTCATTTTACTAAGAGGTCCGTCCATTTGCTCTCAGTACGCGTGCAAGCAGTGTTAACCTCTTTTGACTAGTAGGGCACGATCGCTAAAATTGTACAACGGAATCTCCATATTAGTGATAATGCGAAGCAAACTTAAGCAAAATTTAATCATTACGGAAGAAACACCCTTAAAGACGGCAATCGTAATTGCTTTTTAGCTTAAATGTGTTTATATCATCATGATAGGCATACGGAAAATAGTTATCAAAAACTATTAGTAATGTTTTGTCAGCAGCTGTTATCTGAAAAATAAATACGACCATTACAAGACACTAATCATCTTTTTCAGCAGTTATGCTATTCGTGTAATTGCTACTGCATTCACATGGCGAAGAATGGCTTAGTTCGTATTTCTTGCAGCTGCAGCGAGCCAGGCAACCTATCACACGCTTGCAGCGAATCATCTGGAGAATATTTTTGGGTGCTGGTGGCAGAGTTGTGTATAAGAGTGTGATTGTGTTTTCTTTAGTTATTAATCCCTATTCCTTTCGATTTTCTTCACTTCCGCACCACTGTCTGCACTGGAAATATACGCGGAGAGCATGGTATTTGGCTGCAGCAGGGGTCGGGGGTAAATCCTTTGCAGTAACGGGAAACTTGCTAAGCTTTTTGTGCATATTCCGGTGTTGTAGATTGTTTACGGTTTCGGTCGGTTTTCCCCCAAGTACTCATATTTCCTTAAAATTGAGGTGGCGCCGTTCACCTCTATACTGCAGTGAAACGTGCAGAAGTAAGAACTGCACGTCCTCAGTTAGCGGCCGGTGAACCAGGAGCCGCAGTTGGCTGTGTCAGGTGCTGTCGGCTTACGTCCTCACGCTCATGCTTTTAAAGAAGTCAGTCATCGTATCGCGCAAATTCACCTCATTGAGCATATCGTTGATGATATGAAACTGGAGTGATGTTATAGGTTTGGGCTGTCAGATTTATGTTTTCGCTCATGCTGTTTTTTGTTCCTTTCGTTTATTTGATCTGTATATCCCCCCATTTTTTTGAATGTATTATAACACTTCCACACGATTGAA
Organism: Lepas anatifera; assembly: GCA_034440635.1. NCBI lineage: Eukaryota > Metazoa > Arthropoda > Thecostraca > Lepadidae > Lepas > Lepas anatifera. Next base: position 783,696 of record JAOTON010001199.1, on the reverse strand, counting down.
GGATTTCTTCCAATTTATTGAAGGATTTCTTCCAAAATATATGGACGATGGTACAATTAACAAGAATCAACCCATGACTACCATTCAACATAAGTTTTGATCGATGGATAATCATGAAACAGAAAAACAAAATTTTAAGACTTAGAACGGGTACATTAGCCCCTAAAATATTTTTGTAATGACAATTTGTTTAGTTATTAACAGAGTAAACCATGCTTCCCAACCTTCTCAGTTACATTGCAGACCGCAAAAAAACCTTGCGCGACAGTGGTGATTCAATCTCCCGTGAGATAATCGAAAGCCCATTTGGTTAAAAAATATCTTAGCACATAATATCTAGATGCTGTTATATTTCAAGGACTTATGTCTGCTGGGAATTAGCCAGCAGCTTTTACTGCAAAGCTGCGTTCCAATATTCTGTTATTCAGTTGTGAACTTTCAAGAACGAAAAGTTTTCAGCTGATTCGCGATCTCTTTTTTTGTTAAAAATTTTAACACTATTGAACTCAGCATGTTCGATATCATAGGGAAAATGTAGTTTCCTATACATTTTAAATTTAGTCTAAAGTCGGAACCCTATTCCCCGTGAATGAAAATCCGGAGGGCTGGGGACCAAGGTCGGGGACCAGGAAATAAGAATGGTCCCCAGTTTGTGTAAAAAATTCCTGCATATTACTCCGGTTATATGGCGCTATGAGGTTATTATATGGCGCTATATGTGTTTTATGCGTAAACAGAAACATGGGTGGAGAATATGGCCCGGCCACCCCAGCCATGGCCGGGGTAACTTTCAATTTACCCCGGCGCGGCCGGGGTAACTTTTGGATTCCTTGTTAATGCTGCAGAAGGTCAAAATTTACGGTTAATATGGTCAGATTTTTATAATAAATCGAAGATGCATTTATAAACAATATGTACCTACATAATACCTATTGATGGATGCATTTTAATTTTAGCTAATATTATCTTGCTTCCCTGCACCTACTTAACCGTTCCAATATTTCCACAGCTACCTGACAGAGACAAGAAGGAGTAACGAGTGTCTGGTGTTTTGAGACGTCCTACCTATCACGAATCCATTTTTCTTTATAGGTCACATCCTTCCCCTACGTTCAGTAAAGATGAAGCGGCAAAAGACTTTGGAGGCATTCTTTTTAAGCAAGCATCGAAGAGAAAGGTGAGGCATTACGTTTATTAAATAATACAAATGTCGAAAACTAAACGTTCTTGGGTGGGGACGTCAGTGGAAGCAAATGGATTGTCATAAAAGGTTTGTACTGAGGATGATTTGATATAATTTATGATGACATTATTCATGATAGTCTGCACGGCTACCTGCCAAGGACTTAGGGCATGGGCGGTCATTTTAAGTTTGATATCACAACTCACGTACATTGTTCCATGTTTTATCAGTTTGTGTAGATGGAACAATTTCCCATTTTATTCACAACATCCAGATGGAGTGTTTTAGTTGGCAGCCCATTTGGTCTCTTCCTTTCTATTTAATTTTCATTCGCCTTTTTCCAGTTTGTCAGTTCAGTCAACCTCCTCTGCCACCACGTCTGGAGTACATTGAAAACTGCACACATTGAGCGTGCGTTGAAAACTGTGCCTCATTGCCCATTTTAGACAAACTACAATAATAATTTGATACAGGCTTTGATAGCATGATATAAACATGAAATCACGCTATATCTAATACTTAATGTCTGGTATTTACTCCGCGACTTATTTTGTTCAGAAGGCTTTTTCGCGTGTCTATGGGAAAGTAAAGTAAACCACGTGTTTATTTGATCTTAACTACATGTGAATGCACATCTTCAAAAGTCCATCTAGCCGTATGACCCTGTCAGTTGGTGCGTCGTTAAACCCCAACAAAAGCCCATCCAGGTTTCAGCTGAAACTAAGGCCATCGTGATATTAGCCGACGTTGCCTGTTCACTTAGTAGTAAAATAACTCTCTTATCAACATTTGTTTATTCTGCAGGAAGCATTCGATCAGCCGTTCCCCAGATGGGTATCCCAGCACCAACATCGACATTAAGTCAACACCTACCCGAGGACGTCCCTCTTCCTCGTCATCGTTCCGATATATTTTGCCCATGCCATTTACCGTGTCCCTTTCCAGGAATACCTTTTTGCGGCCATTCATTGCCTCAAAAGATCATACAAGTTGTTATTGAAAATAAAACGGGATTCTGTGTCTCGTCTTTACTTTTTTAGCCTGTTTTGTGCTCTTTTACTTTTCAATGGACCACTGTGGACCTCCACAGCTGACCTTAGCAATAGGCATGACAGTTTTTGCGGGGAACTGTCCATTTTATTATTCCTCTGGAGTACGTAGGTACACTGGAAGCATGCAAGGCAAGCTGGCGGATCCAGGGGGCAAAATGGGCCTAGCCTTCCTCCAAAAAAATATGTGGGGGACTAAAAATACAAATTAGCATCCCCCTCTCTCTCCCGATCGACGACACAAAACCCAACACCACGCCAACACCACTTCACACCCCACCCCCGTGGACACAATAAAGGCCACGCCAACGTAGTTTCCCACCCCACGCACCCCCGGTCGACGAGCCCTGGTTATTTTTTTGCCCCCCCTACAAACAGGTGCGATGGATCCGCCACTGGCCAGGCATCGGTGCCGGCCGGGGTAACTTTCAGAACAATTCTCCACCCATGAACAGAAAGAAGACTCAAAACTAAGTCCCGATTACAGCCTGAAACTTAAAATAGTGCATTATTTGCAAATGCGGCAAGAACCCTGTAGTAATAAAGATAAAGATAAAGATCAATAGTGCGTGTGGCTTTCCCTGCCTAGGTGTTTAACACGCGCATGGCGGGGGCGGGTACCACGCCCTCGGGTTTTCTGGGGACATAATAAAAGCAGCGGCGCGTAGCGCCACCGTACTTGGCATATCTTTTCTCCGATAATTTTTACAACCTAAGACAGAATTTTAAGGTTGGATCATCATAGGTCAGATTACCAGTGCAGGTCAAGTGACCTCAACTAAAAAAAGTTTAAGATAGCATGAGTCAGAACAGGGTGAAGCTATCGGATTCAAACTCATATCACATAATAGGCCCACCGAGTGCTGCAAAAACATTCCAGGGTTTTTTATATCGATAACCTAAGGTCAGGTACGAGCCATGACCTCTCCCTTGGAAATACATGGGAAAATTGTTTAAACTGAATAAGATAGTAATGGATGGTAGTAGAGTATTTATTTTAAATGAATTAGGTTTGCTTCATCCTTGCAGTTTTAATTATATGCATTATGACCTAATTTGACCCTGGCCTGACCTCAGGTCAGGTCAAATCCATTATTTGGATTGATTTGGCCAAGTTAGGTCATATTAGATATCATTCAATTCGACTTGCTGCGAGGATTCTAAGAGTCTAGATGGTTTTGCTATATCTTTAATAGTTCAGATGCAATGACCGAAAACCTTCATCTACGTGTTATCGCTATGGTGGCATGGCTTGACCTCTATTGACCTAACAAAAATGGTTCAAGTGATGTTTTAGATAATTGAATGGGCTATCCAACTTCACTTACTGCTTTTCGCTACCTAGCGTGGTTCTCGAGATCTTGGGGGAGGGGGCGAGTACCCACTCCCCATCAAAGCGAAGGTGGCTCAGACCCCCGTCAATGCGCGTGTTAATTCTCATTATATTTGGTTGCACCCGCTTGGTTTTTTTCATTCAACAAAGGATCACAATAGCAAAGGGGCTTAGAAACCTGAAATAAACTTTCAGCAAGTGCAACAATGGATTACCGATACGGATAGAAATACGCTCTGTTTATAATAAGGATTATTTTTCGGTAAAATGTACTTAAACAACCACGAAAACTTTCCAGTAGCGCTTCATCATAAAAGTAACAGTAGCGGAGTAGCTGGTAGCGGTTTTGTGATTTTGAAAAAGTAGCGCTAGTAGCGATTGCGGCTTCAGTTAGCTAAGATAGCGGAAGTAGCGGTAGTGGTTTCAAAAATTTGGTAGCGGTGCCCACCTCTGCTAATAATAATTGCTGGGGCTTAACGACGCACCAACTGCTGGGGTAATACTGCGTCGCCAATCCTTCTTCTGTTTGGGGGTTTTGGGGGATCAGATCAACTTATTCAGAGACTCCGCCGGGACTTGAACCCGAGACTTGCGTCTCAGGATACTTGATGCTGTATACTGAGCCACTAATACCCTCTGCCTCGGTTCCTTTCGTACTAACCACCTCAGTCGATGCACCGCTTGGGGGCTCCGATAGGACATTTTTCAGAGGTGGCTTGAGAACTGTTCGCAGCCAGAAAACGCTACTTGGCTACATTTGAGAGAATTAATCAACGAGTCGATTGGTGAAACAACTTTGAAAATTGGTCATATTTTTCAGTTATAGGCTTTCAAATTCAGATCTATATTTTGAAACCGTCGCAATCACGCAGTGGGGCCAGTTCGCCTGCACTGTCGACCGAGTGGTGACGTAATAATGTCATATAATCGGGATTATATGTCAAGGTCACCCTGCGTGAGGGCGACCTCCCACCCTAAAAGGTCAAAAGTCACAGGTCAGGGTCATTGACCCCAGTGTTCCGGTAAGACGACATTATTCAGTATGGCCTATGTTATGCTATGACTTCATAGTTAGGCTACCTAATGTCAAGACCAAGGTCGCAGGGCAAGGCAAAGGTCTTTTTCCAGGTTCGACTCCCATTTGCCGCCCAAAGGCTGCTATAGTGCCAATTATATTGTACATTATTGGGAATATGTTACATTGGTACGTCATAAGTCAGTGACCTTAAATTTCCTCGACCTCAAAATTTGATAAGACGTGCGGGACCTTCCATCTGTGACTTCAGTCCACTTTGAGTCTATTTCTGGCTTTGTTCCGCGTAATTGCGACAATTTCCAAAAGGTCTCCAGCACGGCCCAGATTTGACCTTTACGACCTCCTTTGTCCTTGGACATATTGACCTAGGTCAATGAAACCTGGCTATAGTGTAGATCGCTATCGCCTTCACGCACCCCAAAACGACTCTTTTGCTAACCCTCTAGCTTTTTTAGAACTCAGGGGGTACTTTAATACCGCATTTTAAAATAACAAAAACACTTGCATGGGCTTAGAAAAGAAGTCAAAGTTTTTCCCTGGCCTGACCCTGTTTCTATTTTTGGTCAAAATGTATCAAATTGATATACAACTAAAATGCAAATACCGCATCTCGCATTCAAATAGACTTGAATCATTCGCACAAACCAAAGGGTCCGATTGAATTCTCAGGCCGTGCCGGGTTAAGATATTTAGACTCATAAAACTAGTCGGCTTACGCTGAAAAATTGTCATCCATTGACTGCACACTCTTTGTGTTCAACGTTGTTTGTAAGATCACATTATTTTGACACCTCACGCATAACTGGCAGAACTTGGACGTGGATCTAAATATAAAAACAGCAAGCTTCGATTCAAGATATACGCCGCACGTGTGTCACGTTTATGATAGTAAGGCACTTGCATCACATCTTCAAACAACATATAAAGCCAGATTATTTAGCCGAAATCTTCTTTGACAGCGACAGCATCTATCATGCCTGGATTAAGGGAAAACGCGGGGGACACATTTTCTTGTGGACCCATTTTATTAAAAAAACACTTCCCATTTCGAAAGGCTTTCAACCCCCCTCCCCCGATGGTGGTATAAATCTTCTAAAACACCATAATGACTGGCTCGATAAATTCCCCTGGCCGGTATTTACTTTAAAAAATATGTTTTCCCCGACGACCAGTATTCCATCCTTCCATCTCTGGCATCTACTGCTAAGAATTGACCTGAAAAGAACTATTACAAAAGCATGTTCCGAATTTCAAGTGTATTATTTGAATCGGGTTGAGGTGAGCCTACCAGGGGATTTCTCGGGTAAGGCGGCTGCTCAGACTGTTGGCACTGCTCACCTGCCCGCGGAGATCAGAAGTCTGAGAGACAGAAATTCGCCAAATAAACAACTCGGGAAAATTGCAGGCACTCTCCGTCAAACAGCACGCACGAGACATTTTGCACCTACCCAAGTTAAACTAAATAGACCATCTGTGCTCATACAGCTACACTATTTTAACATCACAACCACCAGATCTGTTGAGATCGAGTCAATTCTGCATTGCATCTGATGCGAAGGAGCAGAGTGAAAATACTGATTTCAAAGGCACTAATGGCTATTTAGGGCGGCCCGGAAAACCAACCAGGGAAGTGTGCGCAAACGCTCCATAAAATGACCTATCCACGCGTGACATCTTTGGAGGATTAATTTGAAGTCATTAAAATTTGTGGATTTCAAAACGAATATTAATAAATATCTTCATTTTTCAGAGCTGAACTTAAAGTATGACACTTTTACAGCTGACGGTATATACCTCATGATTTTTTTTTCCTAGGATAAAAATCGACTATTTAGCAGGCGAACACGTTGTGCTCTGGTCGTTTCCCCACTTTCTTGGATGGCGTTTGTCGGGTCACCCTCCGTTTATGCTACGTGTGTTTGGCCGACGTGGTCCAAATGCCTTCATGGTATTACGCTGCATAGGGTGGCATTCATCATCCAGCCAGGTATTGGTATTAGCTGAAGTACAATCATTCGCAGCACGGGTGCAATTTTTTACGATACTGACGGCAGAAAAGGCACTACCCCCCTTTCTCCGGTTTGTATCGATTTGCTTAGAAAAAAAAATGTTTTCGCCAAAGCTGGATATTTCTTCTCGACCCAGAGGGTCATGGATGGGTTAACGCTGGCACAGGAATACGAGCGCTATATGAATCCTATGGGGGACCCAAAACCCAGGGAGGGTCCTGACCCCCCATCTCCACCCATGGTATTCGCGATTTTTGGCCACGTTGCTCTTCCTCTCCAAGCAGCTGGTGCAGATCTGCCACTGACCCCAGCCGTGTCTCAGCGTCGAAATTCACCTGCAGTGTAAAACTGCCCCAGCAGGGAAATCAACCAGCTACCTAGGGGGATCGTAGCATTACTTTCTCCTGCGTCCAGCGCTGTTATGAGGCTGTTCAGCTCAGACGACCGGGCCGCTAGCTCAGGTGGCGCCACCTGTAGGCCGAGCTCTCCGGACTAGTCCACCACTGGCGGGGCGTGAAGCTGAGGAGGCGGAGGCGGAACCGGGCCCGCCTGCCCGAAATGGAACGTCCTCTTCACCAGAAGGGCACCGTCTGCGTCGGCGTCACGGACAGTGGAGGCTGCCGGTGGCGGCGGCAGTGGTGCCACGCGCTGCCGGTGCCACCCCGCCGCTGGCGCCGAGCGCGCCACGTAGGTGTCCTCGCAGAGCGTGGCCAGGCGGCGGCGCAGCTCCGAGTCGCACAGCGCGCGCGCTGCCACCAGGATCGCCAGCAGCACGTCCAGCGCCGCCAGCACCCACAGCAGCGGCGGCGAGCTGAAGTGGAAGCCGGCGGCGCCCACCGCCCAGCAGGCCGGCAGCACCAACAGCAGCGCCAGCGTCACGTACCGCAGTCGCAGCAGGGTCCTGACCACAAGGCGGGGTCTGTCACTGGCCGGTCAGCGGGGCTCGTCGGTGGGGAACAACACACTTGCGTTGCTGCATCGCTTTTTAAAGGGTGGACGGCATTGGAGATATAAAAAAGATGAAACAGGTCTAATAAATAATATTGTATCCCCCCCAGAAAAGAAACGTAAACTTGTTCACACCAAATCAATTACACCCAGCTCTGTGGGGTGTCCTGTATTTCAGCTTTATTTACATTGGCCTTAACGTCAGCAGAAGTCAGAAGTGACTACCCCGGCAGTCTCACCGGTGTCTCTTCTGCATGGGCTCCGGCTGCAGGAGCTGGCGGGTCGGCGTCAGACCACCGGCCGGCACCGCCAGCGCTCGCCCAATGTAGGCCAGGCCGACCAGCCAGAGCAGCGACAGGTGCGCCACCTGCACCCACAGCACCCAACTGTCGACAGCCAGCTCCAGCCAACACCTGAGAAAAAGGTGGCGCTGTCAACGCAGATAGCTAGGATTTTCTCCACTTCTAACTAGGAAGCATTGAAGGAAAATGACACAACTTGGAGCTAAATAGGGCACATTTTCACACACGGAGGGACCTCTTGATCAGGTGTAATGATTTATCAAGTTTAGCAGACTTGATCAGGGCCAAGTAAAGAGACGGGTCCAAGGAGTGGGTGTAAGGGGCGGTCAACCCCTCAGTCCGCGGAGACGCCTCCTTTACTCCCGCTGGATGTTCGAGGTCAACAGACCAGCGCCTGGAAAATCTGAACACTGCGCCGAGTAGATGCCTTGCAGCTGGTTTTGGATGGTGCCCCGGACACTGTAACCCCTTTTCTCTAGTGCTCTCCCGTATGGCATTTGCATTTTCTGGAGAAGACATTCCCTTCATCGTTTACCTGACTGTCCTTTGATCCTTTGTCGTTCGCATACTCACGTCGGAATATTTTTCCGCGACACTCGAGACAGCGGTGCTCCTTTATTGAATGACTAGATTCTTACTTTCCAAAGATTTGTAAATACCTTCCGTTTTAAAAGAGCGTGACAAGCATGATAAGTGATACAGCGCCGCAAATACGAGAGAACCTGCAGACACCGCGACTGATTTTCATGTTTTTTTTAAGTGTAACAATTCTGAGAGAAATAATTTGTTTATCCTTTGTCTGCTTGCAGAACCTTAGCCTGGCCTTAATTTTCTGACTGCACCGGGCAACTGAAAAGTTCGATTACAGCCCTGATTCCAAACGTATTAAAATACAATAGTACGTAGCAATTACTCCATGGTACTTTACGATGTACCTTAGGACCAGCTGGACGAAACGCCTGTCCATGTTCCTGCCATTCGCTAACTCCACCTTCAGGTCAAAAGTTTAAACTCGATCCCGCCAGCCTCGTCGGGAAATATATTTGGGAACTAGACGGCTGATCATTTTCAAAACTGAGTGATACCCACTAAGGAACGAAGGATAGCTATTCTTACGATCTGGGCATTAGGGACAGTCATATTTTCTCCCTTGTAAGACTCCACATACTCTCTGAGGGATGGAGCCATGGATATTGACTCCCAAAATATGTATGTATCAAAAACAAATATGGATTTATTTGTATGTATAAAATTATCCAAATAAATATTATATGCACTCAAAAATATAAATATGGAAATTGACTCTCAAAATCTCTAATATTGGGTATATCCTCCCAAAAGATGGGGTCATGTCATTGATCACCTCCTTACCGAATAGTAGCGGATCAACTTCTTTGTTTTGTCTCACAATCGACCGTAGCATGATACTTCGCTTTATAAGTCTGCAGGGGCGCAGCCAGAGCTTTGGTATGGGGGGGCACACCAACTTTTTTTAATATAAATTTTGTTCAAGTTGTTCCTGGTAAGGCTGCTGGAGTCGGAGTCTCACTAAAGTCATCAAGAGACTTGCCACGGAGACCCCGATCCCACCACCCGAACGAGCAACTCCCTCAATGGAGGGTTAATTTAGAAGCCAAAGTTTAACGTCCCACAAAGCACAGGGACGGCCGCCCCGCTCAGGTCACCCTCTCACCAGTCAGTTGCCAGCCGACCTGTACGTCGGGTAAACTATTGAGCGCCGGAGCGTTTCAGGGGAACCGATCCCAAGCCTGGACATGCACTGCCACTGCATGCTTCTGAGCAGCGGGCCGGAGCCCAACGCTCAAACAACTGAGCTACCGGGGCGGCAACTTTGAGGGGCACCCCGGGGAAAAAGGGCACTTTTTAACGTAACCTAAAAACTTACTATATCTTTGCTTATATCATTTTTTGGGCATCTTTGGTTCAATAACAATGCAAATAAATCAATGACGGAACAGGAAAACTCGATTAAAACCGAAAAAGGAAACAAATATCACCAAAATGTCATAGAAGTAGCCAAAACACGACTTTTTTGGATAGATTTAAGGACAAATCAGCCAACTCATGCAAGTACTTAACATCAGAGAAATCAGCGGAGCATGTGATATCTGTTATAATGTGTAGGTTAAGGCACATTGGAGTCGAAAATTCATTTGTTATGCCCACTGGTTTTGTCGTGACGAGTGAGCCCTGGCTGAACGCGGATTATGTTCCTTGCCTCCCACAATCGCCGTGGGACGAGGAGTGGCATAATGTCTTTGGAAGAACACATTTTTGCTGCCGGAAAAAATTTGGGAGATACCTTTTGAACGCGTTTATTAAGTTCCATATTCTCAAGGCTCGGTCCCAGTTAAGAGTAAATAGAAGGTGAACAGGCCGGTGGCTTGGATGGGGATGGTGTGACAAGGCTGAAATTGTGAAAGCTATTTCTTCATTTAAATTAATTAGTAGAAATCCTGGTTTAGGGGACTGTGCTCTGAGCTCAGGGGCACATGCCTTTTTATCATCCCTTCCCCAGAATCCACCAGTATAATAAGCAATTTATATAACCAGGGGTGCCTAGGTATCACAAGCCGTTTTAGAGATTCCTCATTCCTCGTTAGCTCCGTTTTACAAGGGGAGTTTCCATTGTGTTCTTATTCCCCATCTATTCAAGACCAACTCTGGGGCCCCCAAGTATGGATCAGAGGCCTCCAGAGCAGCTTCTCCCATCCCCCAGTTGTGCCTCCAGGGAATAGACTAGCTCAGTGACCCCGCCCCAAGACGATGGGAGTTGGCTTTGTGTTCTTATTATCTATCTATTCAAGACCACCTTAGGGGCCCCTGATGTAGATCAGGGCCACAGAGCAGCTCATGCTTCACCCAGGGACTAGACTAGTTCAATGGTCCCAGAGATGAGGTCATCAGACTAGCTCAATAGCCTTCGCCGATGTCATTAGGTTCATTTCGGGATATTCAATAATATTCATACCGTAACGGGTTCGCTGGGTGCGTTAGCGAAAAGGAGGCTCTTAGAGGAAAAGTCCAAAGTTGGGATCCCTGTGGGTATGCCTCTACAAAAAAACAGCAAAAACTTTCATGACAATTTTACCCACTACTCGATTGACGGCTGTAGATCCGTTGGAGCTCGGGTTGAAACTGACTGCGATTCATGTCATTCGTCCCTATCGACAAGGCACCGTCCGACGTTCCGAATTGGAACGAATCGCCTACAGCAACCAAGTGACAGTCTGAACAGGGGTCGCGAAATGTGTTCTGTACATACATGAGCAAATGGGCTGGGGAGGGGGGGCTAAATTTAACGGGTTTATGGAACCTCTGACGCTTCATACTCATACAATGCCTCCTCCCTTCCCGAGCCATAACACGTGATCATTTTGTTCCTAAGTAAGAGTGCTTTGTCCCACACACATCTCACACAGTAAGCAACTGAAGCTTTGTCCGTTCGGAAGGGCGAATTATGGCGACGCCGCGTGAGGAATGACTATGGATGGTACTCACGCATACACCCTTAATGCCAGGGTAAGTAGCGCTGGCACTGCCCAGTGATGAATGGACTATAATGACAGACGAGGGCTATTCAAGTGAATTAGTAGTGTGATGATTGAGAGGACCATCACGACTTCAGTACCTTCTTCATACACGCATTGATCATGAATCTGCTAGACAGAGTACAGCGCTTTCAGTCAGTACCCACAACTCCAGGCTCCCAGTCCATGTATGCAGCAAAAGGCGAAGAGCTTTAACAGGAGCCGGTACGGGAGTGGAATGTATCCACTCTTCCCCTTCCCTAATATTTGTCACATATAGCCAAAAACGGCGGCGCACAGCACCGGCGTTTTCGGCATTTGGTGTTCCTGCTACCTGTATGTTTTGCAGCTTGTGATAAAATTGCATTTAAAGGTCACCAGTCCAGTTCAACTGAACTAACCTAAAAAATCAAGTGTTTTAAAAGTAACTGCAAGCTTAACACGCGCATTGACGGGGGTGGGTACCAACCCTCCTCGGGTTTTTGGAGAAAGCATAAAAACGGCGGCGCGTAGCTCCGCCGTACTTGACCTTCCTTTTATCTGATAATTTTTACAACTTTTGCTAAAATTTGAAAGTTTTTTTCAGTTTCTGCGATTTATTATTGTGCTCGCACCAAACAATCACGCAGTTGTTTCCACGTAACTAGAGGACACGAAGAGTTGGATCGCGTCCAAACATGCACCGCCATCACGCGCATCTCCACTCAGTACAAATGAAGTTCATGATACAATCAATGCTAGACAAAAAAGGATAGTATATCTTCCTTCATCAAGCCCTTGCTTCTTATCATTATGTTTTGCTGCCTCAAACAGTGTTTTAGGCAAGTATTATGTAATATATTATGATGTGTGTGTATTTGACTAATGACATCTGATATGCACGTGTGCGTGATATGCACGTGTTCAAAATGCACGTGACCATATGTGATGCGTATGTGAATGCATGTGTGATCATAGGCGTAGGAACCGGGGGGGGGCAGGGGGCCACTGGCCCCCCCACTTTACTGTGATGGGCCCCCGCAACGGAAATAAGAATATCAACAACTGTAATATCAAGCAAGAAACTCAAACTGGCCCGATAGCTTGCCCCGGAACCCCGTTAAACTTACTTGTGCCCCTATACTAAGTTGAGGTCCTATGAGTCAATGTTAAGGTCCCTTGAGCTTCTCGGGGCCCCTGAACTGGTTTCTGATGCCATAAGAGCTAATCTGGGCCCCTTGAGCTGAACTGAGCGCCCCTGAGATGGTTTGGGCAGCATGAACTGTTCTAGGATACCTAAACTGAGCTTGGAGCCGTGACCTTGAACAGGGCCCCGTGAGTTGGCCAGACCCTATATCCACCGACCTGGGGGACCCCTGAGCTGAGCTGGGACCGTAAAGTTATAATAATAATAATTGTTGGGGCTTATCGACGCACCAACTGCCAGGGTAATAGGCAGCATGAACTGTTCTAGGATACCTGAACTGAGCTAGGAGCCGTGACCTTGAACAGGGCCCCGTGAGTTAGCCAGACCCTATATCCACCGACCTGGGGGACCCCTGAGCTGAGCTGGGACCGTAAAGTTATAATAATAATAATTGTTGGGGCTTATCGACGCACCAACTGCCAGGGTAATATGGCGTCGCCAACTCTTTCCCTGTTGGAAGGGTTTCTCGGGAGCCAGCTTGCTCCTTGTTCAGGGAAGCCGCCGGGCCTTGAACCCGGGTCGGCTGAATGGAAGCCAGCTACGCTGACCACTCCACTACTGCGCCCCCTGACCGTAGAGTTAATATTGTCCCTTCAGCGAATCTGGATCCCCTGTGATGCACAGAAGACCCGAAACTTATCTGAAGCCCCTGCACAGTAATAGGGCCCCTGCCCTGAAATTGGGTTATAAGCTTTGATTGAAACCCTGAACTGTTCTGAAACCACATATATGCCAACAAGGGACCCCTGGATGATCCGGGCCCTTTAGTTTATCTGGTCATCAGAGCTAATATGGGCCTCTGTGTTGAACTGAGGGCCCTTGAGATGGTCTGTGACCCCCTATAAGGCTTTACAGCTACTGACCTGGCGGCCGTGAGCTTGAATGGGCCCCTTGAGATGTTCTGATAGTGGCGTAGCCAGAGGAGGGGGTCCCTGGGGTCCGCGGACCCCCTTGGGCTGACCTTATGCACTAAAAACACGAACATTGATATCGGGGGCCCTGAGCTTAGTCTGGGGGCCCTTCTGAGCTTGGTCTCAGGAGGCCCCGATAATCGGCATCGAGGGCTCCAGAGTACCGAATACATTGATGTATTGATGTATTGATCTTGGGGGACCCCTGTGCTCACTCTCAGGGGGGTCCCGAGCTTGGCCTCAGGGCCCCCGAGCTTGGTCTTAGGGCCCCTCCCCCGAGCCCGGTCTCCCGGGCCTTTCGATCTTGGTCTCACGGGCCTTTCGATTTTGGTCTCAGGGGCCCCCGAGCTTGGTCTCAGGGCCCCCGAGCTTGGTCTCAGGGGCCCCGAGCTTGGTGTCTGGGGGCCCTCCGAGCTTGGTCTCAGGGAGCTCCCAAGCTTGGTCTCAGGGGTCCTTCGAGTTTGGTCTCAGGGCCCCTGAACTTGGTCTCAGGGGCCCCCGAGCTTGGTGTCACGGAGCCCTCCGAGCTTGGTCTCAGATAACCCCCGAACTTGGTCTCAGGGGACCCCAAGCTTGGTCTCAGGGATGCCCCCAAGCTTGGTCTCAGGCCCCCTCTCCCCGAGCTTAGTGTCAGGGGCCCTGAGCTTGGTCTCAGGGCCCCCGAGCTTGGTCTCAGGGGCCCCGAACTTGGTGTCTGGGGGCCCTCCGAGCTTAGTCTCAGGGAGCTCCCGAGTTTGGTCTCAGGGGGCCCTTCGATTTTGGTCTCAGGGCCCCCCGAGCTTGGTCTCAGGGGCCCCGAGCTTGGTGTCAGGGAGCCCTCCGAGCTTGGTCTCAGGGCCCTCGAGCTTGATCTCAGGGGACCCCCGAGCTTGGTCTCAGGGGGCATCCGAATGCGTCTGATGCATAAGGCTGACCGTATGCACTGGAAAACACGAACATTGGTCTCGGGAGCCCCTGATCTTGGTCTCAGCGCCCCCCGAGCTTTGTCTCAGGGGCCCCGAGCTTGGTGTCAGGGGCCCTCCGAGCTTGATCTCAGGGAACGCCCGAGCTTGGTCTCAGGGGACTCCCAAGCTTGGTCTCAGGGGCCCCTGATCATCGGTATCGAGGGCTCCAGAGTACCGAACATTGATCTCGGGGGCTCCCTGAGCTCGGACTCACGGACCTTTCAATTTTGGTCTCAAGGCGCCCTAGAGCTTGGTCTCAGGGCCCCCCGAGCGTGGTCTGAGGGGACCCCTGAACTTGGACTCAGGGTCCCCGAGCTTGGTCTCCTGGGCCTTCCGAGCTTGGTCTCAGGGGGCCCCGATCATCGATATCGAGGGCTCTGGAATACCGAACATTGATCTCGGGGGCCCGTAAGCTTGGTCTCAGGGGCCCCGAGCTTGGGCTCAGGGGACAACCGAGCTTGGTCTCAGGGGGGCAAGCTTAGTCTCATGGGCCTTTCGATGTTTGGTCTCATGGGCCTTTCGATCTTGGTCTCACGGGGTCTCGGGCTTGGTGTCAGGGGCCCTCGAGCTTGGTCTCAGGGAACATCCGAGCTTGGTCTTAGGGTCCCCTCGAGCTTGGTCTCAGGGGCCCCCTAGCTTTGTCTCAGGGGTTCAGGGCCCCCCTCGGGGTGCCCCCGACTATTGAAATCGAGGGGGTCCCGAGTACAGAGCATTAGTCTCGGGGGGGGCTCGAAATATTGATCTTGAGGGCCCCGGAACATCGGTGCCGAGTTACTCCTGAGAAAAGCGCGAGCATGGGCCTAAGGGTGCCCCCTGAGCCTGATCTAAGTGGGACCCCGAGCTTAGTTTTAGGAGCCCCGGGCATCAGTGTCAAGGGGCTCCGGAGTATTGATCTGGGGGAGCAAATATTTTAGGGACCTCCAAATGGTGATTTCTGAGGGCCCCCGAAAGTGTGGATGCACTAATCTGAACCACTACAAAGATTTCTCTGATCACGGGGCCCCCAGAGTCAGTCTCAGGGGCCCCTGAAGATTCGTTCTTAGGGCGTCCCGAGTCGGCCTCAAGGCCCTTGCCCTGAGAGTCGGTCTCAAGGACCCCCGAAAGTAGATTTCGGGGGCCCCAGAGGGTTGGTTTCAGGGGACCCCAAAAGTCGGTATCAGGAGTCTGTCTCAGGGGAGGGGGGGCGAGATAGTCTCAGGGGCCCCCAGAGAGTGGTTCTCAGGGCCCCGCAAAAGTCTATTTCAGGGAGGCCCCTGAGAGTCAGTCTCAGAGAACCCAAGAGTCGGTAAAGGGGACCCCAATAGTCTGTCTTAGGGGACCCCGAGATTCGGTCTCGGGGGTCCCCCTGAGAGTCTCTCTCAGAGAACCCAAAGAGTCCGTCTCAGAGCACCCCAAGAGTCGGCCTCAGGGAGCACCCAAAAAGTTAGTGTCAGAGGGCTCCCGGTTGTCAGTCTCAGGGACATCTGAGAGTTAATCTCGGGGTTCTGAGAGTAATTCCCAGAGGTGCTCCCGAGTTTTGGTCTCACGGGCCCCCAGTCAGCCTTAGGCCCGCGAGAGCTAATCTGGAGTCTCCGAGAGTCAGTCTCAGGAACGCCAAAAACTCAGTCTCAGAGGTGATTCCACCCCCCCCCCGGGATGTTTGTCTCAGGGGCGTCCTAGAGTAAGTCTCAGAGGGCTATCGAAAGTCATTCCCAGCCTCCCTCCCCCCACCCCAAAGACAGACTCAGGGGACCCCAAGAGCTAATCTGGAGGGCAACGATAGTCAGTCTCAGCCCCCCTCCGGAGCAAATCTGGGGGCCCAATAATTGGTCTCAGAGGTGCTGCCGATACCTAATCTCAGGAGCCACGAGAGATTCTTAGGGGCACCCAGTTTTGATCAAAAGGCGCCGTGAATCGGTATCAGAGACCCCCTGAGATCTAATCGGGAGAACGGCCGAAAATTAGCTTTTGTGAGTGCCGACAAGTGTTGGTCTTAGGTGGCCCCAGAGCTCAAATAAAAATTTTCAAAATCATATGCCTCGGAAAAAATGTATCTCCCCTATTGCGTACTAAAAAAGACAAATCGAAACATGTCGATTAGGCACCATTATCGAAGAAAATGCAAAAATTAATCTAATTTTACCATAAGAGCAAATCGAACAGGGAATTTTGCACTTCAGGCAATTTTTAATCTATTAGCTTAACACCAATAACTACATTCCTGAATATTCTGAAATAAACAACTTTCAAATATTTTCGTGGGAAACCAGACAAACAAGGGTAATGACAGAAATTGATGAGCATAATCCCAAAAATAAATTTAGGTATGAAAGGTTAAAAATAACAATAACAGAGTGAGCCAAGGCTAGAGATATCTTGGGCGCCTTTTGTCTTGGTAATTTGCTCGTTTACAAGATAGCAAGGGTAAGAAAGTAATTGGATCTCAAGAGGATCTGCCGACGGAATAGAGGCTATGTAACGTTTAGGACACACTATCATATCCCTTGTATTTTTATTCGTTTTGTTCCGTTTCTTTGGAAATTTTCCGATTAAAGAGTTCATGGATTCGACACCGGGAAATAATTTCTAATCATTTCCCGTAGAAGACCATTTCTTCGTACTCAAAACGACTGACCTCCAATAACATGTCTGATTACCCGAGTGAATTGAGGTAGACTCAGGTTTAACATCATGCGCGCATCAACATTGAAGTTCCCGGAATATGGCACAAAGCTGTTATTATAGCCACGCTACCAAATAAGGTATGAGCCATCCTTAATATTTGGTGACCTTAGTTTACCAACACTTGGTCGGATCGAAAAAATCAAGCTATAAACAAAATAAGAATAAATGCTTATAAAGGCGCAACAAAATTTCCTTCATGTGAATTTTATAATTTTAAAATACTATACAAAAGATCAAGGAGATGGGCCCCGGTTACTAAGGGGACCCCCGGCGTGGGGCCCCCGATGGTAGTCGGACCCCTCCTGGGCCGAATCCTGGCTACGCCACTGTGTTCTGAGACTCTATATCAGCCACCCTGGGACCCCCTTAAGCCTAGCTGGGGCCCTGAGCTAATCTGGGTACCCCTGTGCTTAACTGGGGCCTCTGATCTGGTATGGGGGCCCTGAACTCTTCTAGGGTTCTTGGGCTAAGCTGGGGGCCGTGAGCTTGAATGGAGCCCCCTGAGCTGGTATGAGAGGGGACCCTATATCAGCCAATCTGGGCCCTTGAGCTGAGCTGGCCTGTGCTGAACAAGAGTCCCGAGCTGGTCTGGGGCCCCTGAACTGTTCTAGTCATTGAGCTAAGCTGGGATCCGTGAGCTTGAACAAGCCCCTTGAGCTGTTTTGAGACCCTACATAAGTCGACCTGGGGACCTCCGAGCTGAATCGGACCTCTTAGCTAATCTGGCACACTGTGCGAATCTGGGGCTCCCCTGTGATGAGCTTCTAGGGGTCCTGTGCTTATGTAGGGTCCCTTGATAAGCTGGTCCCGAGGATAATGCACTGGTCTGGGCCCTTGAGCTGACTGATCTGGGTTCCTAAGCCATGGTCTGGACCTTGGGGCCCTCCGAGATAATTTGGCGTCCCCTGGGTGGCATAGGCATAGGAACCGGGGGCAGGGGTATACTGCCCCCTTTTTAGGTGGGCCCCCGCAACGAATATACAAATATGAGCAACTGGAATATAGAACAAGAAACCCCAAACGGGCCCGATAGCTTGTCTGGGAACGTTCAAGTTCGGTAGTACGCTGCCTGCAAGCCCTTGGAGGAGGAGCGCTTCGTAAAAAAGCCAAGGCACCTACTACACCCGAGTGTTTCCAAATGAGTCCCGAGAACTGGGCCCAATCAAACTCCATCTCATATCAATCCCAACACAAAGCATGAATCGGACACGGACCCCGCACCAAATGCCGAGCAACAGTCGTCCCTAAGCCATCGAAAGGCGCGACGTCTTTCGATGCCAGGATTATATGGCGTCGCCAACTCTTTCCCAGTTGGGGGGTTTCTTGGGAGTCAAATTGCTCCTTGCACAAGGAATCTACCGTGCCTTAACACGCGCACTGGAGGGGGCCTCGGAGGCCCCCCCACCTGTTTTTCCAAGGTGGCCGGAGAACCGCGCGTCGCCGAAAACCGATACTTGGCCACATTTAACAGAAATTAATAGCGCGTCGATTGGTGAAGACTTTTTGAAAATCGGTCGAAAATTTTTTGACTTATAGGCTTTCAAAGTCAGACCTGCATTTTGAGATCGCCGTAAATGCGCGGTCGGACCAGTTAGCTTGCATTGGAAACCGAGTGGTGACGTCGTAACTCCATATAACCGGGATTATATGTCAAGGTCACTTCACATGAAAGTCAAGGTCAAGGTCAAAGGTCACAGGTCAAGGTCATATCTGCACTTTCAAGGTCACTGACCACTGTCCGTCCAGCCAAATGACGTTACTTCGTCTGACATATATTATGCTATGACGTCATCGGTAGGGTACCCAAATACAAAGGTCAAGGTCAAAGGTCAAGGTCAAAGGTCATTTGCAAAGGCCAATTCTCATTTCCCGCCAAACAGTGGCTATAGTGTTAGTCGAAGTGCACATTATAAGTAGTATACTATATTGTGACCTTAAAGGTCAATGACCTTGAATGACCTTGACCCAAAAGTTGTGGGGAAGCCTCTTTGAGACCTTTTCTCTATGAACCTTATCCGCCTTTAGCTTATTCCCGCCATTTTCCCGCAGAATTACAGCATTTACCAATCGATCCTCAGCATGGCCAATATTTGACCTTTAAGACCTCGTTTGACCTTGAAGATATTGACCTAGGTCAATGAAAATTGGTTATCATGTAGATCACCATAGCCCCCACCCACCTGCCAAGTGGCGTTTTTCTACACCTCTTAGTTTCCGAGATCTTAGGGGGGGCCTACCAGGCCCCCCTCCAGTGCGCATTATTGCCAGACCCCCTCCAGTGCGGGTGTTAAACCCGGGTTGGTTGCGGGAAAGCAAGGCTACTAACCACTATAACACCATGCCCACACCTCCTCGGCATCACAAAGCTGGCCATCAAGTACCTACATTGCACTTACAATCATGCCGGATCTCTGCATTTTAAACATCGAAATATAGCTAGGCGTATTTATTGTGATCAGCCTTTACCTAAATCAATCTCTAATGATGGAAAGAAGGGATCCGTAATAACCTAAATAAACTTTCCCATTTTTGTCATTAAATAAGCAAATATAAGTTCATTAGGCATAGCAAAGTGAGGCTATTTGGTATCAAAGCATTGTCTGTAGATTTCTAAACAGTTTGTAATTTTTTAAATGTGATGAAAGGGCCCTAAACATCTGTAAATATAAAAAAACGCGCTCGTGGTAAAAAGTGATTGAAATTCTCAACAAGAGCTTAATAATGTATTTCGTATTTGAAAAGGGTCTAGGAAAAAACAAAAAAACTGTTTTTTGGCGTTTTACTATGATTTATTAGATCATAATAGGTACAACTCGAAATCATAGGGCAAAATTTAATTTCTCAATTTTCCATGTATTGACATCTTAGTGTGCATGCGTGCCTTATTGACACCAAACGAGCTAACTAAAAAAATTATAATTATGGGCCCCCGTGGACTGGGGCCCCCCTTGAGGTGGGCCCCCTCTAAGGTTGGCCCCCCCACTTTTCAAACCGTTCCCACGCCCCTGTGTGTGATATACACCATGAGTGTGAAATAAGCATCATTATTATTATTATCATTATTATTATCCGGAAAAGCACTTTAGCAATCGTTGTTCTTCTCAAGCATCTCCTGTGCGGGTAGTCTCCGACTCCTAACGGTGATCCAGTGCTCTGGCGGGATGTTCAGGCATAGCACCCACATCCGAAAACACGTCAAATCAATAGTTTGGGCGACGTAAACGTGTCATCAACTCCCTCCTAAACACCGGAGAACGTGGTCTTGAGGTAGGAGCGTCTCCAATCCATAAAGGCTTCCATTTTTCAATATGTTTTGGCAAATTGTTTCTTTTTTTTGGCAATGGCACCTTCAGTATAACAAAAGGTCGATATTTCCTCTCTAAGATGATCTAGACTAAGCTCTGGGCTATCTTTATACCCCGATTTTTCTTTAATTATATACTGCTTTGTTAAAAGCAAGATCAGATTTACAATCGGTGGTGCCTTAGGATTCTCAATAAGCACAGTTTTACTGCTGACAAAATCGTTGGCTAAATTGAATTTGGATTTCAGTAACGGCAATACTCTGTCCCAAAGTGGTTAAACTAAGTCACAGTTAAAGAAGAAATGATCGAGATCATCTACCTGGAAACAGTGGGGACAAAGTTGGCTCCCAGTTATCCCACGAATCGAAAGAAATTTTCTTGTGGGAATATATCGGTGTTTAATGCGGAAGTGTAGGGATTGAAGCTTTGTTGAGATACAACATTTATAGGAAATTTAAAGATTTGGCGTCAGCTTGCTGGTTGGAGCCCTCTTTGCTCGCATTTATGTACGGCTGAAGGAGTTTTGTTTTCAACCTGTTAATTGTAGAAATGTCTAGTC
This sequence comes from Lepas anatifera, assembly GCA_034440635.1. Taxonomy (NCBI): domain Eukaryota; kingdom Metazoa; phylum Arthropoda; class Thecostraca; family Lepadidae; genus Lepas; species Lepas anatifera. Next base: position 762,716 of record JAOTON010001199.1, on the reverse strand, counting down.
TTGCAATGTCTTATGGGGAGTGTTTTCTTATTTGAATCGATATATATTACCTCATTTTCCAAATTTTAGTCAATATTATTTCCTGTATTTCGCAAAGCCGCCTTCCAATCCACGGGAATAGCAGTTTTAAGTGATTGTAACCTCAGGAAATTTGTCCTTAGTTGGGAATAATTTTTTTATTTCATCCAAGCTCATAAAATGTCCGTCCCCTCGAACAACATGGTCAATGAGTTTGATCCCGGCTGCAGAGAAATTTCGGTAAAATATGGGATTTTATTATCAATGAGCTGGTCGTTATGCCACAAAGGTTAAAAATTTGAAAATTAGGTCATCTCAGGTCAGGTCACCAGTACAGGTCACCTGACCTAAAAAAAGATAAGATAGCATAAGTCGGAACAGGGTGAACTTATTCAATTGAAACTCATATCACATAACGGGCCCACCGAGTTCTCTAAAATTTGTTCCGGTATTTTCTATATCGATGACCAAAGGACAGGTACAAGCCATGACCTCTCCATAGGAAATACATGGGAAAATGGTTTTAACTAAATAACTTAACAATGGATGGTGATAGAGCGTTTATTTTAGCTTCATTAGATTGGCTTTGTCTTTTTTACTCTAATGATATGCATTTTGACCTAATTTGACCTTGAACTGACCTCAGGTCAGGTCAAATACCATACTTTACCAAAGTTGACCTAGTAAGGTCATATTATATATATATATATATATATATATATATATATATATAATTCGATTCGGTTTGCCGCTAGGATTCCAATGGTTTAAATTGTTTTGCTCTATCTTTACTTGTTCAGGTGAAATGACTGAAAACCTTCATTTACATGTTATCCCTATGACGGCATGTCTTGAGCTCTAGTGACCTTGAAAGTCACCTGATAAAATGGCACAAATATTTTCAATAGGGAAGTGGATGGGCTATCCAACACCCTTCACCGTGTTTCACTATCTGGCGTGGTTCTCGAGATCTTAAGGGGGAAGGCGGGTACCCAACCCTCCGTCAAAGCAAAGGTGGCTCAGACCCCCGTTAATGCGCGTGTAGATATATTGATCTCAGATTTACGTCACATAATCAGGTTACCGAGTACAACAACTTATGGTAACTTGATTTCTATATCGATAACCTGGGTTCAGGTTAAGGCCATGATCTCTCCATCGGAAATGCATGCAGAAATTGGTTCGATAGCTTTGCAGAGGGCGTAATTTTTAGATGGTTTTTGCCAAGGAGCATTTTTTGGCGTGGTGCTGTTTATCACGCCACGGCGGTCTGAATGATATGTATGCTTACCTTGACGTTACTTTATGCTCCATTCCTTGACATGAAGTGACCTTAGATCATGCTGGGTAATTTTAGGATTTGAACTGACAAGATCATACGTTACTTCATTTCGTTGAGCTTAACAAGAAGATTCCAATGGGTCAATATTATCTGTGGCTGGTAGCTTGGACCCCGTACCGAGGCGTATTAACCACAGATTTTGTTAAAAAATCGAGGTAATAGTGGTCTAAATGAAGGTGCGAAATTTGAAATAAGATCTGCATATTTTACATCTCAATAGCCGGCCATAGTTCCAAAGAGCTCACACATTTCACGTTTCCTCCCGCTACCCCCCCAATATAAAACTTACAATCCAAATAGCGATGCCTCCAGAATGTACCACATACAAATTCCCGCATTTTTCTGTGCACTTGAACAAGCTCCTGGCTTCAATGATCCAGACACAGTTTCTTAGTCTTTCTTGAACGGCCTGCTATCTTTCTCTTGGTAGGGGAAAGTGGGGGCCACTGACACCGTAACGATGGTGTGAGTTTTGGATGACTTAATGAGCTTGTTTCGTTCCTGTTTTTGCTGTAAAGATACTTCAGACATTTATCTACCACTGTGCCAGCAGCTATGTGTCTGTACTTAGCATAATACAATTTGCGTAAAGTTTAGAAAAAAGTAGCAAAAGTCCATTTCACCCCACATAGTGGGGTAACATGGTCACCCCATGGGGAAAGATGGACAAGGTGAACAAAGTGATCGAACCAGGCCTTGAAGATTTCCATCTGCATCCGCCACTAGACGACTGTCGTCCGCCGCGAGGAAGGGGACATTTTCTTACTTTTTCCGTCAAAGGGTTAAAGTGGATCATGTATTTTCTGAATGTTTTGATGACGGAGGATTAAAGTATCAGGGACTGTCGTGGAACTGCGCATAGGTTGATCCAGGATCGCCGATCAGGGGGCGGGGCACCTTGCCGGGGAGGGCGCCATCCGGGCCATGGGGCGGGTGTGCACCTGGGGGGAGCAGCGGGCCCGCCCCCTTCCAACTTTTTGGCTCCAAAGTGCCGGCCCCATCCATGTGAGGCACCGCAGGCGCCCATCGAGGGGAATGATGAACCTTCACGTCACTGACTTTTAGAGGCAGCGCTACGCTGTCTGCCGCCCCTGCAGCCAACAAGTCGCCCGCCCCTACACTGACTTTGCTGCCCCTGCACCCAACACGCCGCCCTCTAAAACAATTTACTATAGGTCTGCGGAGCAAAAATTCACCGCTCTCACCCCCCCCCAGGCTGCAAAAATTGGCCACCCTTTGGGTGAACAAGTGCGCCCCCTGAGGCAAAATTCCGCCCGCTCCACCGGCCTGCTGCCCCCTCTCGTCAGCCGGGCCGCCCCCTCCCCCAAATAAAAATCATGGGTGCGCGCCTGCCAGGTGATGCCACTGTTGGAACGCAAAACCTATCAGGTGGGCGCCAAATCCTCTCGCAGGGCTAAGAGTGCCCCTCCCCGCTCCTGAGGGGAGGGGTTAGAAGTGACACTTTAGGGGGCCCCATCAATCTCTCAGGGGGCACCGTGACCATTTCAGGGGCGCTGAGGGTCGACGGGTACACATGCCCCTGGATGACCCCCAAAAGTTAGTTATATGTTCTGCAGCATTCCGGGCCCTGTGTCCCCCTCCCCTCCCAACCATCAGCCAAATCCGCCTCCGCTCAGGTGTATCGCTGGATCCCTAAACCCTCGATAAATTCATTTATTTAACCTTATATTATATAAAATTAAATATACTCTTGCACGGGTTAACATGGACACCATGCCCATCTTGCCCCACGTGTGGTGTCTGTCTTACCCCACTTTGCTCTTCCTAAACAAACCTGGACATGAATCGGACGCCATCGTGATTACACAGTCAGCGACTCTGGTGAACAAAGTATAATATCTTGAAGAGCTATATTACGTAATACCAATAAAGTATCTATAGAAACATCCATGCAATGACCTTGCGAATTCGATTGTGAAAATAACACATGAGTTGCAATTCTTACTTTTATGAAAATTGAATAAAACCTAGAGAGCTTACCAGACCCAACGTTGCTCTGCGACCGACGCGCACTAAAAGGCAGCGTATTACACGCTTTTCCCCGTCGTGGTGCTGTCAGTTCGTCCCAAACAGGGGGTGTCCATCTAACCCACGGTGTTCGTGACCCCCCCACTTTCCCCTGAGTTCATACTGTCATAACGACGGTAATCCAGAAATAGTTCAGGCGAACAAAAACATCATGCTGTTCTCCGAAGTTGTTCGATAAACAAAACCGAAGGCGGAAGACAGAGTCCCCTTTGCTGACAGCTAGATCTAGCAACCGCACCGGCAATAAATGTTGTCTTCCCCGTCCAAATACCCAAGAAAATTATACCACTAAGCGAAGCAGTGCCCTTCCCTGACCACTCAACAAAATCCTGGCTGGTTGACAGCGCTCGTTAGACCGATGAATGAATTCCTGGTAAGTCTAAATGTGACACAACTGACAGCCCCGACGCTGCACACCCATTGAGTTTGATGTATGGTCAACACGGGGCCATTGATCACAGGTACATTACCCTCCTCAAACGCCGTCTTTATGGTTCAGTTCAGGCTTGCATCGTTTTATGCCGTTGCTTAGAGGCTGTATGCCTTGTTAAAACCAAGCTCGGTATTGATTGCGGCACTCAGGGTCGCAGCCAGAGCTTTGGTATGGGGGGAGGGCACACCAACTTTGGGGGCACCCCGGGGAAAAGGGCACTTTTCAACGTAACCTAAAAACTTACTATATCTTTGTTTATATCATTTTTGGGCATTTTTGGTTCAATAAAGATGCAAATAAATCATTGACGGAGAAGGAAAACGCGATTAAAACCGAAAAGGAAAATATCACCAGAATGTCATGGAAGTAGCCAAAACACGACTGTTTTGGATAGATTTAAGAACAAATCAGCCAACTCATGCAAGTACTTAACATCAGAGAAATCAGCGGAGCATGTGATATCTGTTACAATGTGCAGGTTAAGGCATATTGGAGTCGAAAATTCATTTGTTATGCCTGCTGGTTATGTCGTGACGAGTGAGCCCTGGCTGAACGCGGATTAAGTTCCTTGCCTCCCACAATCACCGTGGGACGAGGAGTGGCATAGTGTCTTTAGAAGAACACATTTTTGCTGCCGAAAAAAATTGAGCAATACCTTTTGAGAGCATTTATTAAGTTCCATATCCTCAAGGATCGGTCCCAGTTAAGAGTAAATACAAGGTGAAAAGGCCGGTGGTTGGGATGGGGATGGTGTGACAGGGCTGAAAATTGTGAAAACTAGTTCTTCATTTAAATTAATTAGTAGAAATCCTGGTTTAGGGGACTGCTCTGAGATCAGGGGCACATGCCTTTTTATCATTCCTTCCCAGAATCCACCAGTATAACAAGCAATTTGTATAACCAGGGGTGCCTAGGTATCACAATCCGTTTTAGAGATTCCTCATTCCTCGTTAGCTCCGTTTTACAAGGAGAGTTTCCATTGTGTTCTTATTCCCCTCTATTCAAGACCAGCTTTGGGGCCCCCAAGTGTGGATCAGAGGCCTCCGGAGCAGCTTCCCCCATCCCCCCAGTTGTGCCTCAAGGGGCTAGACTAGCTCAGTAACCCCGCCCCGAGATGATAGGAGTTGGCCTTGTGTTCTTATTATCTGTCTATTCAAGACCACCTCAGGGGCCCCTGATGTAGATCAGGGCCACAGAGCAGCTCATGCTTCACCCAGGGACTAGACTAGCTCATTGGTCCCAGAGATGAAGTCATCAGACTAGCTCAATGGGCCACAGGTAGGCTCATAGGGCCTTAAACCAGTTCAAGAAGCCCCAGAACAGTTTAAGGCGCCAGATCACCTCAGGGGGCCTCAAGCCAACTTAAGGGGCTCTCACAAGCTCAGCGCCCAGACCAGCTCAGGGTACCCTCAGAACCTAGATCCGCTCTTGGGCCCCAGATCAGCTCTTGGGGCCCCAGATCGGTTCAGGGGTCTCAAGTCAGGTCAGGGGCAAGATCAAATCATGCTGCCCCGGTAGCTCAGTTGGTAGAGTGTTGGGCTCCGGCCCGCTGCTCAGAAGCATGCAGTGGCAGTGCATGTCCAGGCTTGGGATCGGTTCCCCTGAGACGCTCCAGCGCTCAAAAGTTTACCCGACGTACAGGTCGGCTGGCAACTGACTGATGAGAGGGTGACCTGAGCGGGGCGGCCGTCCCTGTGCTTTGTGGGACGTTAAACTTTGGCTTCTAAATTGACCCTCCATTGAGGGAGTTGCTCGTTCGGGTGGTGGGGTCGGGGTCTCCGTGACAAGTCCCTTGATGACTTTAGTGAGACTCCGACTCCAGCAGCCGTACTAGGAACGACTTGAACAAAATTTATATATATATATATATATATATATATATATATATATATATAAATCGGGGTCACTAAATCAGTTGTTGTTGTTGTTGTTGTTTATTCCCTCTGGGTCCTTCGCGGACCATAGCCCAGCGGCTCCCTGTGGCAGAGGTAGCCGTCGGCCAAGGTCGCCACCAGGTCGCCGTCCCGCAGCTGCTCCGGGTCGATGTGGATGCTGCCTCGATGGCGCAGGCGGGTGCCGGCGAGGGACGGGCAGCGCAGGAGCACATGCTCCGGCGTGTCGGCCTCCTCGCGGCAAACGGCGCAGAGCGCCGCTGGGCACCTATTGTCGGCGCACTGCGGGCACGCCGGAGAGGGGTGGCGGCCAATGCGATGCAGGTACTGGAGTGACCGGCCCCAGTGGCCGGCCCTCAGCTGGTGCACGTCTACGGCCGCCTCTCTGTCCTCGCCGGTGACGGGGGGCGGCAGGTGACCCCCATGATACGCTTGTGTAGGCTGTCCGGCCAACCCGCGATCCATCTCTTGGTAGTGTCGCGGGCCACAGCCTTAGTTGCTGTCCTGACATCTATTCGCACTTCTGCCTGCGGCAGGCCAGATGCCTCCTTCACCAGAGTGTCGGCGCGTTCATTTCTGTCGAGGGCGCAGTGGGCCGGGGCCCACTGCAGATATACGTTCTGGCCTCTTGTCGTGATGGCGGAGAGGAGATGCCAGATATCTGAGCCCAACGGCGCCGTCTGCCCCGCGGCTCCTCTCGCCAGGGTGGAGAGAGCCGCCTGGGAGTCGAGGCAGACGACCAGCGGGAGCCTCACGGGGACGCCCTCCAAGCTGGTGAAGACTTCCAGCGCGGTCCTCAACGCGCACAGCTCCGCGCGGGTGCTGGAGCAGAGTCACCCGGCCGCTTCCCGCACCTCTCTGGTCTCGCCGGACGGGAGAACAATGAGGGCTCCCCGCCGCCCAGGGATGTGCCACCAACGGCGGAGCCGTCGGACCAGATCCAGGTTGCCTCTTGCGGCAGCTCGGTGAAGTGCTCCTCCGCTGCGGTGCGGCGCACTGCGTCAGGGGCGCTCCGGCGGCCCCGCAGGCCAACATCCAGCGAGATGTTAACTCCTTCCTTGGTGGTCCATGGTGGGGCAGTGACGGTGAGGCGCTCCTCCACTCTGACCCCCGACAGTCCGACCTCTTCCATTGCCACGCGGCCGGAGTCTCGCCAGCCGGACGTGGCCAGGCGCCTGGGCGCGGCAGCCTCGGCAACCTCCCGGAGGGGATCGCCCTCGGGAAGCGACGTCACCCGGCACAGCATACGCGCCGACAGTACTCGACGTCTTGAGCGAGCCGTAGGTAGGCCTGCCTCGGCCATGAGGGGGTCTATCGGGGTGGACTGCGGACAACCCGTGACTGCGCGAGCCGCCGCGCGTAACTCGCGGTCGATCATCTCGACGTGGGAGTCAGAGGCCGCGGGGAGCCAGGCTGCTACCGCGAACTCCAGCGCTCCACGGACGTAGCCGTTGGCTATTGTTCTAAGCTGCTGTTCACGCAGGCCCCAGAACCTCCCTGTCAGCTTGCGGAGCTGCGCCGTCCGCGGCTTGACTTTCCTCCTCAGACTCGCGCAGTGCTCGCCGAAGTGGAGGAGGGGGTCAAGCGTCACGCCGAGAAGTTGCAAGTTATGTCTTCCAGCCACAGGTGAGCCTGCGACCTTAATGACGAGGTCTTTGGAGTCCTGGGCCCACTGGGAGAGGACCAGCGCCTGGGTCTTGTGGCCCGCGATAACCATCTTCCACTGGTCGGCCCAGCGGGCCATGACGTCCGCTGCTTGTTGAGCCCTTGCCTGGGCCACTTCCATCGTGCAGCCGGCACTCAGAGAGGCGGTGTCGTCGGCGTACAGGAAGACAGACGTCCGATCGACTTCGCGCAGGTCCTCTATAAGGGCTGCGGACCACAGGGTGTAGAGTGTCGGTGCCAGCACCGAGCCCTGTGGGAGGCCAGCGTGGAACATCCTCTCCGAGCTGCGCGTTCCATTGATTTCTGCGCGCGCCTTTCCGTCCGGAAGGAAGTGGTGAATCCAGTACACCATGCATTCGGGCAGATTCTTCCTGAGTAGCTTCAGCTGCAGCATGCGATGGTCAATTTTATCGTAGGCTCGAGAAAAATCAAAGGCGAGGAGGACAAACTTGTCCGCTGTGCGGCCGTCGATAGGCCGGCCCCTTGACTTGGGCCGACTCCAGCCGTCCTGGACCGTCTGGACGAGGCGCGCCAGGTTGTCCTCGGCCGATCGGCCCCGGCGAAAGCCGACCTGTTCGGCGGGGATGAGGTCGTCGCGCTCGATCACGTAGGTCAGTCGGGCTGCCACCATGCGCTCTGCCAGTTTAGCGACATGGCTGGTCAGCGCGATGGGGCGGTAACTTCCGACCTCCTGTTGATCTTTTCCTGCCTTTGGGATGGGAATGGTGGTGGCCCGACGCCACGCGGAGGGAACTTCTGCTGACAGCCACGACTTGTTTATTGTATGTAGGAGGGCCCGTCGGGCTGTGGGGCCGAGGTGCTTCAGGTGCTCCGTACATACTCCATCTGGGCCGGGCGCTTTCCGTGGCTTCATATGCCGCAGCTGGTCCACTAACTCTTGCTTGGTGAAGGGCTGGCACGTCTCGGTCCTCTCGCCGTCGCAGCAGCAGGGGCGGGCTCTCAGGGTGTGAAGCTCCGCTTTGACTAAATAAGCTCAGGAATCCCTCACCATCTCGGGGCCCAAGCAGTTCAAAAGCCCCAGAGCTGCTCAGGGGACACCAGATCGGCCCATAGGGCACCAGATCAGCCTCGGGTACAAACAATCAGATCAGTGGTCCCCGACCAGCTCGGGGCCCAAATCAGCTCGGAAATACCAGATCAAGTCAGGAGGCACTTATTCAGCTCAGGAGCCCCATACCATCTCAGGGGCCCTCACCAGCCCCTGTGGGCCCAGCTCAGCTCAGGGCCTGGGAGCTGCTCAGGAAATCACGTAATCAACCCAGGAGGCCGGGGTCTGCTTGAAGGGCACCATATTAGCCATAGGGCACCAGACTAGCTCAGAGGGAATAAGAAGGGCTCAGGAGATACACTGATGACTCAGCAGGCACCAGATCTACTCAGGGGACATTAGTTAAGTTCAGGAGGCAGTATATCTGCTCAGGGTGCACCAGATCGATCAGCGCAGGGGGCAAGTTCAAGTCAGGGGCACTAAATCAGTTCAGGGATCCCTCACCAGCTCGGGGCCCAATCAGTTCAAGAGCCTTAGAGCTGCTCAGGGCACACCAGATTGGTCCATAGGGCACCAGATCAGCCTCGGGGACAAACAATCAGATCAGTGGTCCCCGACCAGCTCGGGAATACCAGATCAAGTCAGGAGGTACTTCTTCAGCTCAGGAGCCCCATACCATCTCAGGGGCCGTTATCAGCTTCTGTGCGCCCAGCTCAGCTCAGGGCGTTAGAGCTGCTCATGAAATCAAGTAAGGAAGCTGAAGGGCAACATATCAGCTCAGGGGGTACCAGGCTAGCTCAGAGGGCATCAGATGGGCTCAGGATGCACCAGATCAGCTCAAGGGGCCAAGACCAGCTGAGAGGCCACGAGATTTTCTCAAGCAGCACCAGATTAGCTTCACCCGTACGATTATTGGCGACGATGAGGCATTAGGTGGACGCATACTAAGTGCCCATACTCTTCCCGGGTGCTTGGAAAGGCGACAGAATGCCCTAGCTGACCGAAACAGGTATTAAGTTGTCCAACAATAGTTTCAATCGCTACATGTAGTCCAGTTACATCTAGGTTCAACGGCGTAGGGCACTAAATTTCGAGCGGCGCGGCCCAAAGGGGTACACCACCTGGCAATCAAAAGGGCACCCAGCACCGATGGGGGCACGTGCCCCCTGTGCCCCCTGGCTGCGGCCCTGGACAGTAGATAAACTACGGGAGCCATTAAATAAGTTCAGGGGGCCCGGATCAGCTCAAGGGGCACTAAAACAGCTAATAGGGCACCAGGCAAGCTCGGAGGCATCAGACTAACGTAGAGAACATTATATTTAGAGAGAGAGCATTATAGATTAGAGAGCATTATAAAGGTTCAGAAGGCACAATTATTTTCCCAGGGGGGGCACCAGATTGACTACGAGGGCATCAGATCAGCTCAAAGGGCACATGATCAGCTCCAGGGGCCAAGACCAGCGCTCAGGGGGCACCAGATGAGCTCAAGGGGCACCAGACTAGCTCCGCCCGTACGATTATTGGCGATGATGAGGCATTATCTGGAAACGGATTACGTGCCTATATTCTTCCCGGGGCTTGAAAAGGCGACAGAATGCCCTGACTGACCAAAAAGGCACTTAATTGTCAAACAATAGTTTACATCGCTAAATGCAGTCTAGTTCCATCTCGGCTCAACGGCGTAGGGCACTAAATTTTGAGCGGCACGGCCCAAAGAGGGTACACTACCTGGCAATCAAAAGGGCACCCCGGCACCGATGGGGGGCACGTGCCCCTGTGCCCCCCCTCTGGCTGCGCCCCTGGCGGCACTGTACCAATGCTATTGAAAACAGATTATTCTAGTCTATTCTGTTCCGCAACCTCATGTCTGTTAAATGTCAAACAAACCAAAAAGGTGCAAACGTTTTGGTACAGTAAATAGAGGCTCAACCAAAGATATGTTGTCTTAAAGGGAATTTGGAACCTTTATAAAGTGATTTTAACTGAGATAGCCAAGTTTTCAGGCATGCCGGAAAACCCGGTACTCAATATATAATTTGTCTTGAAACTCAAAAGTTCCGTGGAGAAAACCTAAAAACCTACCTGAAATGTACCCCAAATGTACCCCAGCCAGGCGGCCACAGTTGTCACCTGTTGGTGTGACGACAGCGCTGACGTCACGGTGAGTAACCAGCCAATTGAAACCATTGAAGCCTTTTGAATATGGTAGTAGTTGCCATATCATGACATCATCCACAGGCAGAGGCTTATTTTTCACCCCAGAGGACCATTTTAGAAATAAAGATATTGAGCTCATTGTACATTTTGCAGAGAATTCATGAACGTTTTTCATGATTTTCGGCTAAAAAATGACCCTAATTACACTAAATTCCTGGATTCGACCAAGGTGCCACACAACGATAGAGTCACCAACCAGACAGCCCATTCCCGCCTGTGTGAACTTGAGCGGTATAGTCTCAACTGTGGTGTAAATCAGCCTACTTTTGTCCGCGGGGATCAACAGTCGATCCTAGATGTTGTGTTTTTGTCAAACGCACTATGTTCAAATGACTTTCAGCCCTCATGCACGGTGGAGCTGTGTAGCTACTCGTGTCACCACAAACGTGTTCGCGTTGAAGCTAGAATTTCTCGCACGAAGCGTAAAGCAGTGTATAGGATAGCCCGTAATTGGAGAGCATTCGACACCGATGCATTTCTTATCGACGTAAATTTAACTGATTGGTATAGCATTGTTGGCCGTGACTTCACATGTGAGGAGCAGTGGGATATGTTTTCTAGTAGGCTAATCGGTATTCTTAACTCGCATGCACCATTCAGACGTTTTCGCGTGCACAATGAGCGTAAGCCCCCTGTCACGGATGAAACAATTGATCTCATGGAACAAAGGAGAGCTGCTATGAGTTTAGGCAATGTTTCCCTTTATAAGCAGCTGGATACAGTTACAAAACGAGCTATACGGAAAGATTGCAGGAACAGCATTTCAGATCGCGTAAAAAATGGCAACTCATCTGAAGTATTTCGTCTTTTACGACCAGTAATAGCTCCGAAGCGAGGACTAGCAACTCAACCATTAAATTTGACCCTTAATGATCTGAATGCGTACTTTGCAGAAATAGGTTCTGAAACACGAAATCAAGTAATTTTGTAATTTCAAAGATCGAGGCGAGCACCATTTTCGGTTCGACTCCCAAGAGTTAATGCGGGAGCTTTCCTTATCATGCCCATCACCCTGGACGAGCTACGAAAAGTAGTGTTCTCCATGCCAAACAAAAATTCTTGCAATAAAGACGACCTGCCCATCAAAGTTTTGAAGATCTGTTTCAGCGTTATTGGTCACATTTTTCTGCGGATTATAAATGCCAGTTTTGTTTCCGAAACCGTGCCCAAAAGTTGGGAAAGTGCTGTTGTAATTCCAATTCACAAGCGGGGAGATCCATCTGTTTCAGCCAATTTCAGACCTGTGACTACAGTGCCAGCCATTAGCAAAGTTGTTGAGAAATTGGTGCATACAACACAATTGACGGCATATTTGACCCACCAGAATCTCTTCAGCGAGGAGCAGCATGGATTCATGGAAAAACATTCAACGTGCACTGCACTTCTAACTATGTCTGAACAGGTTTTAAGTGGCATGGACAATTCTCAAATATCATTTATTACTCTCATAGATTTATCTCGCTGCTTCGATGTTATCGACCACGAAATTCTTCTTAAAAAACTGGAACTATTGCAAATTCCAACTGTTTGGTTCAAAAGCTATCTACAAGACCATATTCAAAGATTCAAAATTGGGGAAAACTTATCGGAACCGGCAAGAATATCCATCGGCACATTCCCAGGTACTTGCTTAGGACCTTTGCTTAGCAACATTGCAAACAATGATCTTGCTTGTCCTATTCCCAGCGAAATCAACGGCTTCAAAGTCACACTAGTGCGCTATGCCGACGATTGTCAGTTAGCGATCACTGGACCACGGAATCGTTTGGATGAGATGAGGACTAGCCTTGAATCAGTTTTAGAAGTTTTAGAAGAGTCGATGGTTTCAACAGCATGGTATGTTAGTGAATGCTGGAAAAACTGAGCTATTGTATGCGGCGATCGACGTCAACTAGCCCGCATTGAGCAAACATCCTCAATCATGTTCATGGGACAACAATTAGAATGTAAATCTGTCGTCAAAAATTTAGGGGTGATGATGGACAGCCAACTTGGATGGGAGAACCACGTGAAGCTAGTATGCGATCGATGTTTTGGTATATTGATAGGACTTGCCCATTCAAAACATGTGCTGCCTCGAGATGTGTTGCCACGGTTAATTGATTCTCTGGTATTCTCTCAACTTAGGTACTGTATTCAGGTTTTTGGAAGTGCAAATAATACCTGTTTTGGAAAAAATTCAAAGTGTTTTCAATTTTACTGCTAGGGTTCTATCTGGGCGTCGAAAATATGATCATATTTCGGATGTGATGGGACAGCTTGGCTGGTTGAATGGTTGAATTCTAGTCAGTTCTTCGTTTACAGTGACCTTTGCTTGCTCTACAAGGTGCTTACATCAAGCAGACCTCGTGCACTACATGCAATGTTCCGTTTCAATCATGAAGTGAACCAACGTGAGACTCGACAGTCAAACCATTTTGCTGTGACTAGGCCTAGAACAAACCATGGAAAAAGAACGTTTTGTTATCGAGCGTCTCAATTATATAATCATCACACTGGTCGTTTTAATGACCTCCTAGACATTCCATGGAAGATGTTTAAAACAATAGCCAGGGATATAGCTAAGAACATTTGATGACCAGCCAGGATAGTATTTTAATGTCTTTTATCCATTGTCTCTTTTATAATATTGTATATCTTAGTGTGTCGACGGATAGTGTGTTGCTTACGTTTCGTTGACATATTGTACAGAAAAATGACGATCTCGGTAGAGTGAAAGAGCGATGAATGTGCATACCTGTATGACAACAACCATAGAATATCCCAATCTGTGTGGAATGGTTGGATGGTGTCACAATATACAATATACAAGGACGGGAATTTGTCAAAAACCTGCACACTGCAGTGTCTCTTCAACCACCCTCAAGAATAGGCAGGTAGTTAAGCTCTCTCTTAACTAAAAGAGAGCTTGATTAACCCGCGCCCCACCAGGGGTCCGGCGCCACCTTCGCCCCATCGATGGCCCCCCCTCTAACTCCGAAGGTATGGGCGTTAGCGCAAATCTTCAAAGTGCATTAGAAAGCTTGCGTGAATTCAGTAAGAAATTACTTCGCATGTTTTAGGGCTCAGGTCAATGGTTTGACCTCCAGAGGTTAAATTAGGTCAAGATCGGCTATTTTCACTCAAATATGCAATGCTTAAGCAAACTGGGCATACTCTTGTGCCATTAGAGCTATTGAGATGTGGTAAAGTACATTGGATAGGAAAATGTCCGAAATTTTCCCGCTATGTTGAACGTAATGACCTCCCGCTAGTGGTTTGACCTCCAGAGGTCACCTCGTGACCTAAGATGACCTGAGGTCACGAAAGGTCAGAAAGTGACTTTGCCGTACATCAAACAAAAGCCAGTGACGAGACATGCACGATGGTGTTTGATTCAGCGCTCTAGCTTATATAGGTCAAAAGTTATTGTCAAAATACTGTTTTTGTCCCCTGGTGACCTTGGATGACCTTGGAGAGGTCAAAGGGCAAATATGGCCCTGGAATCCATGAAAGGGTGTCCAAGAACGCTTTTCTGACGAAGCCGAGCATTTTCACTCGTTTCTGTAACTTCTAGATTATAAGACAGCTTTTCCCCATGCTTTGTCAATGGGAGATGTCACCTCGTGACATGACCTCAGGTCACGAAATCGAAAAATCCCGGATATACACCTTGTAGAACCTGGAGGGTTCATGAAATGTAGGAAGTTTCAAATCGATCGACCTCGAAATGTAGCTCTTACAGAGTTCTAAAGTTGAAGTGAGGTGACCTTGGTTGACCTCGCCTGGTGACCTGACCTTGGGTGACCCGGAGTAAAAATGTCAGGGATGGTGGGAAAATGATGCAGTAAGAGGTAGAGCTTTCAACCGCGGTGCTGCGCTTCGTCGTTTTTCTGCTATCCCGGAAAAACCTTAGGGGGCCATCGATGGCCCCGGTGGGGCGAGGGTTAAGCAAGTTAAGCTCTCCCTTGGCTTCTGAAAGAAGCCCTCTGGGTATGGAGACACATATTATCTAAAAATTAGAGACCCATAAAAAAACATCGAAAGGCTACGTTGGTGTCTAAAAGAGTATGCTTACGGACGTGGCCCATTTGCCGTTGTCTTATTTATTGCCAAGTAGAGAAAGATGGGCTTCGCCTTTTAAACTTTAGCTATCATTGGTGGCATATGAACGGGGTTAGATAGGCTGCCACTAATCAGTCCATCGATGTCACACCATCGTCTTCGGTAGCACGATGATAACAAAGAAATCACAATGAATGTGATTGAGGAGAAAATTAATATACCCTGAAATATAGTAGACTTGAGTCCTACCACACTAGTCTCCATCCGTGTGCTTTCCTGACCATGTGGAAGCCGGCAAAACTGCAGAACCTCAGAAATCAGCGCGTCGGAAACCTCAGAGAACACCTGATTTGGCTGTTAGCTCACAGCGAGCGAATGAGCGGACACTCACGTATCTGGCGTGCCGTCCACGTAGCGTTCTCTGGCGGAGTGTGACATCACCAGGGTGATCAGTGCCTGCGGCAGCAGCACCAGCAGCGGCACAGCCCAGGCGTGTCGCTGCAGCCAGAGGTGGCTGCGCGCCAGCAGCAGGTGGGGCGTCACCACCGCCTGCAGGGCCAGCGCCGCTGCCGCCGCACTGAAGGTCAACTGGGTGGCGACGGCGGCGCGCCAGCACCAGCGCCGGCCGGACTCGCTGAGGGGGCCTCCGTTAGCCAGCAGCAGCACCGTGTAGCCGGCAGCCAGCGTCGCGGCCAGGCAGGCGTGCGCCACTGAGTCGACGGTGCGCATCCTGCCGCCGAGGCCTCAGGATTACGGCCGCACTCCGAGCCCGCGCCAGGGCGCGGTGACAACGCATTGGCAGATATCAGGACTGCTCAGCCGAGATACTTTTAAAATCCAGGTGGTCTCACGAAAATTCAAGATAGAAATGTTTCCTTCCGCTCATTAAAAGTATATATGTATCCACGAAGACAACTAAATATCATCAAATACATTTCTGGGTCATCAAATCATACACTAATCAATGTAAGCATTTTAATTTTTGGTCTTTGTCTCGTGCGGAGAATAAATTTCTGAGAAAATGAAAGAGGACCTTGCCCCATTTCTTTGCACCCCATTCAAGTGAGGCCTTCTGGTTCAAGAAACATTATTTAAATTGCAATGTTTCTTAAGGCAAATCAAATTCAAATAAGGCATATAAAAAATCACTTGCATATCAAATTGACGATGCATTTGTTAACATATTCCATCTAACCATACTATAACTCTTTTCACCAGAAAAATCCCCTTGATTATGACTCATAAACCATTTGATTTTAAGGAATGGCAAGTGGAAATATTTGGTCGCGGAATACTGGCTAGGCTTGCCAGCACCTGCCATAAGTATAGCTTCATACATTTTATATGGAGTGGATTACAGTATACACACAGGTGTGGATTTATGTCCCTTCAGGGGTGCCCGGGCAACTCCAATGATAAATCAAAGTGGTTCGAAACATCCTTCTGATTTTTGTGTTTTTCATTTAATTAATTTGGCATGGTTTTAGACAGGTCAACAGGCTTATGGGAAGGCCAAAAGACAATTTATACTATACGATACCCTTTTGATATGGCGTTTTAACAAAATATAAGATTGTTTCAAATTTGGGCACTCCTAATCATTTTCAAATATCCACGCTCCTGAGTATACTTATACTTGCTGTCTTGCATCGATAATTGGCACTTGATTGGCACTTAAAAAATTGGCACTTGATTAGCGCTCTCGAGCGGTTAAGAGTGGCTACTTTTGACTAAGAAATCCACACAAGTAAGAAAATTTCAGTTTCTTTGTGCCAGTTTCTGTAATAGGTATACAATAGGATATCAGGTAGACCTATAACCTATTTAGATTATTATTCATTTATATTACGCGCCGTCATGTTATGATAAGATATTGTGGCCATCAAAACTTAGACAGATGTTTTGAAGTGGTACCCTTTTCTAAATGTTGCATTGTACTGTTCCAACAGAATCAGAGCGGCAAATTTCGTATGTACTTAAGCTCGATCTGCAAATGCGATATTACTCATGAAATATTATAACCACTTCCGCGCATATGTATTTGCAGTAGGTACATACATGCGAGTTTACCAGCTTCCATTGCACGAAATAAGTATCAATTAGATTAATGGATAATTTAGCTTGCAGAGTAAAATAAAGCGCCAGACGTGCTCCTTTGTTGCAGTAGTAAATTATCCAACAAAGCTCGCAGGTGCCATCAGCTAAGCAAACTCGGCTGGGTCTGCAGACTGCAACATCTGGTACTTAAACTCCACTCGTAAAACACTTATATTTCTTACAAATGTGCAGATTTTCAAGCTCGGTGTAATAGTCAGGGAAAAATGAGACGGGTCGCCCAAGGAATTTTGAATCTAGAACGTGAGAGGTAGTTGCCGTACCTTGCCAAGACTAGAACGATGAGGGTGAGAACGGAAGCGACGATGACGACGATGTAACTCATGGAGACGAACAAGAATGGCGGGTTGTCCGAAGGAAACATACTCCTCTGTCGAAAAACGTGGTGTGATTCACTTCCCAGTTACACACAACGTTGCAGGCTAGACTGAGCTTCTAGATCTCACAATTACACTAAACTGCCTGCTGTATTTTAGTGTGAAACCCGAGTTCAATGAATAACATCGTTTTCAGTGGTACTACACTTACTTCCTATCCTACGGAATGTGGCTCATTAATTTGACACTTAAATGTGCGCATTATGGTGAGCATCCAAAACTGATCAAAACATTAGTTGTATTTTATAAAGCCTTCCTGGCAGTTTAACCGATGTTTCAACCAAGCTACCACCGGCCAGTCTGCGTTCTCGCTGATGCGCAGTCTCACCGGGGGGGTCCAGGGCGCGGATGGCTATCGGTCCCACGGTGGTCTCCTGGCCGGCCATGAGGCGCACCAGCGTCACCTCGTAGACGGCGTTCTCTGTGAGGTTCCTCAGCACCACTGCCGGGGGGCAGGGACAGGTCACCGCCGGCAGCGCGGCGGCTGGTCACGTCAGGACACCTCAGTGGAAAAATGTACATACATTCACAAGGCTGCACAGCTGCTGCACAGTTGACACAGTAACGGCAAATAGTCCTCGCCGTTGTTCAGCAATACCTTCTTGGTTTGATTTTTTTCTCCCCGATCTGTTTAGGGTAGGTAACGTCAGCAGCATTAAAGAACTCCTGTGGGATAGTTAACCAGACGTGTGGCGCCATTTGTAAAACGCCATACTATCGATGGCCCACAGAAATGCCGTACATTAACTTTCCAAACAAAATTGCATATATAAGACACGTCTAACGCCAGTGAATGTCTGGACACCAGAATATACACTTCTATCCGCTCCCATTTCAGACCTAAGTTTTTTATACCGTGCTGGAAAATGCGTTATAAAATAATGCAAGTATCACCCACAAGGCCGAAATAAAACCACCAATAAGTGTAAATACCGTAAGTTCCTATGGAGAAGAATCAGGCCAATTTTAGACATTCTGAGGCCAGTCAATTATTACGTCACCCGAGTCAAATGAGTTGTTCCATAGTACGCGTTTCCATTATTCGATTCAAGGTATCGGATTTTATTTGAACTACTCTCAAAATGCAATCCAGAGTAGATACTTCTAAGCCCAATTTTCATCTAGTGCTGCATTGTTTTCAAAATAAGCTCAACCAATATGAAAAAAACTCAAGTATCTTCAAGATGTCAAATGGTTGAATGCTTAAGACCAATCTTCAACCATATATAAAAACATGTGAAATTGAAATGGGAGCCCAATATTGCCCCTATGAGTGTGAAGCTAGCAGAACTGCATCTTTGGAAGCCAGGGTGTTGCCACAAGTCCGGTTTACACACAATTACATCCTGGTTATTTTCACACTCGGCACCAGCCGACCAACATGCATGTTGCCAGGGCTGACCCTTTTGGGGACAAGGTGAAAGATTGGGCTACAGCATGAAGAGCTGTTTTTTCTGAACTCATATTCCATCTTTTTAGAACAATAAATTCAGTGTTACCTCTAAACTCCACTTGTAACACTTGACTCGCGATTGGTGCGTTGGCAGACTAAGCAAGCAGGCATCCAACACTTGGATGAGTGGGACAATACCCGATTTGGTGTTAAAACATATCCCGGGGCCCACCCCCGGCCCCCCAACCAAAAATGGGCTACCAAACCAAAGCAAAAAAGCCGCGAGAAAAATACCATGTTTAGTGCCAGGCAAGTACCCAGACAAATAGGCAAGATCGGCTATTTCACCAAATAGCAAATTAACAAACGGCATAACTCTTAGTCATTAGAGCTATAGGCCGGTAAATAAATTATAGCAAATGCCAGACTTCCGCTATGTGAACGTAAAGACCTCCCGCCAGTGGTTTACCACCAAGCACCCGACCTAATAGACCGAGGTCACCAAAGGTCAAAAAACCTCCTATATCAAAAAACCAGTGACAAACAAACACGAGTGTTTGTTCATCGCCTACTTAATAGGTCAAAAGTTATTGTCAAAAACTGTTTTGACCCGGACCTGGATGACCTGAAAAGTCAAGCAAAAACCCCGACCGAAGGTCCAAAAACGTTTTCGACACAGTATTCAATCATTTTGTGCTTTAATCAAAATAGCTTTCCCCATGCTTTCCAATGGGAAGGTCCCCGGACCACCCAGGCACGAAATCAAAATCCCGGATATACACCTTGTAACCCGGAGGGTCAAAGGGAAGTTCAAATCGATCGACTTAATGTAGCTCTACAACCAAAGGAGGGGACCTTACCCGTCTGGTGACCGACCTACCGGTAAAAATTTCGGATGAAAAATGATCAGAACCCCAACCGCGATGCGCCCCGTCGTTCTCTATCCCGAAAAACCTAGGGGCCACCCCCCGGTGGAATATCTAAGCAGAGTCTAGAAGAAACCACGGCTAGTCATGCTGTTGTCCAATATTCTAGCTTGCCTTTAAAAAAATCAGCCCCGGCACGGTGCCTGTTGCGCAGCACCCCATGCGCTGGCCAAAGTCACTGCTCATGTCAGCGCGGCTACAAACTCTTCGACCGGGGCAGGGAGGTAGACTCAGGGATGAAAATCTATGTCCACTTTTGCGTATTTTTCAGCTCACAAGAGAGAGCAGTACAATGTTTTTCTTATATCAAAAAAGTGTTACAGGCACAAAGTCATAAAAAGAAGCATTTTTGACATAGAAATCACGAAACGCATTCCTACTGTTTCCAAAAAAAAGCATTTTAGAAAATATATCGGAAATCAGAAGTAGGGGAAGGACCAGCCCACTCTTCGAGAATAGGTTTCCAAGTCCCCAAAAATACCTCTGCCTTGGAAACATCATGACGCAATTTTTTACACCAATCCACTAAAATGTGCATAACATCATGGCTAAAATGTACGAAATGCATTTAAAATGTATGAAATGTATATTGCATAGCTAAAATGTATTTATGTACCTATGTATATGTCAAACGTACTACCTCAATTTTTTTAAGACACGTCGCTTGATCAAACACCGGTTATTATTTTCATAATGTAATGGGACACCAAAATATTTTGGAAGATTACACTGCAATTTTAAAGTATATATTATGGTTAAGTATCAAATGAAATCTGTGCCGTAGCATCGCGTACTCGATCAGCGCTCCAGCGTCGCTTTAATCAGTTATCTGCAAAGAGCAGAAAAAGTTGTGCCCTGGACTTTTGCTTACCACTTTTTCTAAAATATGTTCCTACTCCCATCTAGAAGCATTAATTTTGTTAGGCTAATGGGGTAGCAAAAATTGTATTGCTTTTTCGTTTAAATACTAGCATCGATTTACGGTCATTTACTTTTTTTGCGTAGCGTAAATCAGATACTTGTCCCAGTTATCCTTAGAGCCTGCCTTGATGAGTTTGAGAGACATGGGTGCCTGGAACCCTCCGACTCCGACCAGTACAGTAGGGAGTAGTGAATCTGAAAAATTGCTTCAGATCAAAACTGTACCCTGTTTTTTTCTTGTTTCAGGTCTTTCTGAATATGGCTATGCCTATTTTATATAGATAAAATTGGAGTTAAGGTCTTGGTTTTTTAATTCAAAATAGGCGTGCAAGAGTGCTGAAAGTGGGCATGCAAATGCGTCAATTAGGCAATGCTACACCGCATATCTCAGAGACGTGAGTTATTTTCGATGCTCCAACACCTACCGGGGTTGAAAATTGGAGTTACTAAGTAGAAGATGAAACAAAATTATCATTCAGGACAGTGGCGGATACAAAGTGGGGGGGGGGCTAGGGGCTGAACCCCCCCCGAAATGACAAAATGCCTACAGTTAATACAAAGCCGGAGGCTGTTCCGAGATAATAGCAGTAGCCCTCTCCCGAAATGAGGTTCTGGATCCGCCACTGATTCGGGGTAATTCTGGTTAGTTCCTTCTTTATCCTAATAATCATTTTATTCCTGTATTTCTTGGCTCCCTCTGCCTTTTTAAATGAGATGCTTCAAGTTTGCACTGCATACTTCATATCACACTACAAACGAAAGGTATATTTAGATAGGCTTTCAGCGTTAAATGACATTGAGGACTTTCAGGTAATGTTCATCTTTCATTTGAAATCATGGGGAACACTTCAGCTTTTCTTTGCCCCAGAGGGGCAGTTTTTCCTTACTTAGCATTGTTCCCATATCAACAGCTAACGCTCCCATATCAATAGCTAACTCTTATAGATGTTTAACTGAAAAGAAGTCGTTGTTCCCTTTAAATGAAAAAGAATGTTGTTTTTGCTCACATGAGTCTTGACCACAAATGGCGAGTACTGCAAGAGCATGCCAGCATTTGTCGTTAATGGAAGTAATTGGCGCGGCGGAGGATTTAACGCAACCTGTCTTCCCACTAACAGGGGCGTCGTCAGACCAGCTCTGTTAATACGGAATTTAAACACGCAAAGCGCAGGAGCTGCATTAGCATGGGAAGTCGCGCCCATCATTGGACGAATGGTGATGGAGGTTTGGCTGACGGTAGGCGAGTGCATGAAACGAGCCATCGTGAAAGATCTCGGAGTCGCAAACAGGGTGATGAGGCTTTGCCAACAGCTTGAGGAGGTTGCCTATGGCGGGAAAGTTAAGGAAACTTAAAGGCAGAATGGCCAGAATAAACACTTCAATGCAAAGTTGAAAGGTAGTCTGGACAAGCTATCCGACATATGTCTATACGTCAGTGTCCCATTTGTTAATGTGCTGACTGTGGTTGCTTATCGAGCTGCAAGCAAGCAACGTTACCTGCAGCTATCTAAGAGAAAGGAAAATCCCGGTGATGGAGTTGGGATTCATCCGGGACCGGCGAACAAAGAAGGGAGAACGTGGAAAGCTCCTGGTTGGAGGAAAAGACAAAGCAACTTCAGCCAGATTAGAAAAGAGGATGCAACGGCAAGCAGAGGAGAAGAGCAATACGCAGGCGAGCGCTAGAGCCCGAGAGGAAAAGCAAGGAGAACGCAGCAGAATGGAAGCGCAAAGAGAGTGTAACTCTGCGAGTGAATATGATGTCTCTGAAGTTTCAGATCGCCCATTTATCCCCATATATGAGAGAGTATGCTGACCAGCGCTCTTTGGGATACTCCATGGCGCATGGCAGTCCTCACAGTGAGTGGGAAGTTGTCCCTGATTTGACCCATTCCCATTCCTTTCCGATTCGGAGGTGAGCAAAGCTGAAGTGACCTGAGAGGATATATATGGGCGATCTGAATCTTCAGAGACATCATATTCACTCGCAGAGTTATACTCTCTTTGAGCTTCCATTCTGCTGCGTTCTGCTTGATCTTCCTCTCGGGCTCTAGCGCTCTTGGGCAGCTGTAGATAACGTTGCTTGCTTGCAGCTCGATGAGCAGCCACAGTCGGCACATGAACCGATCGGGCGATGACATTTAGACCCATGTCGGACAGCTTGTCCAGACTAACTTCCAACTTTGCTTTGGGTTGCCTGTTCTGGCCATACTGCCTCTTTTAAATTTCCTTAACTTCCTGCCACAGGCGTCCTCCTCAAGGTATTGCCGACGCCCCACCGCCCTATTTGCGACTCCTAGATCTTTCATAATGGCTGGCTCCGTGCATTCGCTTACCGCCCGTCAAATATCCTTCACCATTCGTTTAATAATGTACGCGACTTCCCATGCTAATGCAGCTCCTGTGCTCTGCATGTTTAAATCCCGTATTTTCAGAGCCTGTCTGAGGACGCCCCTGTCAGTACGAAGGTCAGCTTCCGGTAGATGCTCCGCCATGCCAATTACTTCTATCGGCAAATGCTTGGTTGCTCTTGCAGTAGTCGCCATTTGTGGTCAGGACTCATGTGAGCAAACGCAACGTTCCCTTTCATTTAAAGGTCCAAAGACTTTTTAGTTAGAATCTATAAGAGGATTCATCTTAACGTTAGCTAATGATATGGGAATAACGCTGTGCAAGGTAAACCTGCCCCTCTGGGGCAAAAAAAAGCTAGAGTGTTCCCATGATTTTAAATGAAAGATCAGCATTATCAGAAAGTCCTGAATGCCATTTAACGCTGAAAGCCTATCCAAATATACTTTTCGTATGTAGTGTAGACATTAAATATGTAGTGCTGACATGAAGCATCTCATTTGAAAAGGCAGAGGGAGCCAAGCAATACAGGAACAAAACGATTATTAGGATGAAAAAGGAACTAACCAGAATTACCCCAAATCAGTGGCGGATCCAGAACCTTATTTCGGGGGAGTGCTTCTGCTATTACCTCGGAAGAGCCTCCGGCCCTGTTTTAACTATAGACATTCTGACATTCGGGGGGGGGCTTCAGCCCCCTAGCCCGCCCCCTTGTATCCGCCACTGCCCTGAATGATAATTTTGTTTCATCTTCTACTTGGTAAATCCAATGTTCAACCCCGGTCGGTGTTGGAGCATCGAAAATAACTTAAGTCTCTGAGATATGCTGTGTAACATCACCTAAATGACGCATTTGCATGCCCACTTTCAGCACTTTTGCATGCCTATTTTGAATTAAAAAACCAAGACCTTAACCCCAATTTTATCTACATAAAATGGGCATAGCCCTGTTCAGAAAGGTCTGACACAAGAAAAAAACCGGGTACAGTTTTGATCTGTGACAATTTTTCAAATTCACTACACCCTACTGTACAGGGTGTTTCGTGTTCTCTCTTCAAAGACTGTTACGCTGAGGCAGTAGCTGGCGACCGGGTGGTAGCGACAAACACGTTTGTTGTGTTAACAGGCCTGAAGTGGTGGGATACGCCCGTGAACCCGACAAATTGCTAGCATGTCCGTTCACGTGGATAGTAGCCGGTTTTGCAATGGGTGATTAAGGTAAGCATCTGTTTGTTTGCATGCTTTAACAGTGTTAGCGGGCTTCTAAACAGCCGTTCACAAAACAGGCATGTCTGTGTCATTTTTTATTACGGCCAACAAATACCTCGTTGACGTCTCACGTACCTGAAATTGTGGACTTATGCGCCAGCTTTTACCATAAACAATAAAAATGGCCTCAAAACATGTAGCACCCTCATTTTTTGCCACTTTAAAAAACAGATATACTGGGGATGATCCCGGCAATGCCAAAAACAAGAATACAAGGATGGATGGTAGACTCGATACTTCCTCCGAAATATAAGATGGTTTGACTGTCAATTCGAGAATACTTTTTATTTACCCTCAACCCAACATTCCATCGGGTAATTCTAAATCGAACCCCTTCGTCATTTCAGAAGCAGCATAGATGGAAAAAGGAACTCTGTCTTGGTGCTTGGTGGCAGAACTATTCAATACCTGCAAAGTATTGGACAGTTCGAAATATGAAGAAGTCATGCATGACGTCACAAAACGAAAAATGGTACCATGCAGGCATATAATCATTTCTTTGTTATATTCCCCATGGAAAAGTTTATTCCTACATTAAATATTTACGCTTATTTTAGTTGATTCGAGTCAGAAGACAAGATCTGAAATAAAAAAACAGCTAAATAACTACAGTAAGAACCACTTGAAATCCAAATGAGTTACACTCCTAATGGTGCACTGGGTACTAACCTGCGAGGCAAATCTACATACGTCTGTTTCTGATCTCGATATCGCAATCGGCTGTTTAAGCACAAGCATGGCGTTGACCAAAGACCATAGTTGGAGCGTGGGGTGGGGAATTAGTGGATTACGTTCCTGTCTCTTAACATGTGACCCGCTGGGGCCCCTGGCATGACGCAACCCGCTGAAGGGGGGGGCGTATTACGCCCCCCTCCTTATCTCATTTTCCAGGAAAGCCAACAAAAAATTACGGGCGGTGTTTGAAGGCTCGTGACGTGACGAAGAGAAATTATACAAATTATTTTCATGCCAGATCAATATCAAGGTCAGCATAGGTTAAAGAAGGTTCCATAGGCTTACAACAGGGCAGTGTACGTTGCCCCCTCTATATTTTTACTCAGCCAAGCTAGAGCAAATATTTATGTATCATTGGATTTCTCTCATTACGGCAAATCGAATGATGTATGATTTAAATTTTCCACATCAAATTGTGAAAATTACCTGACATCGAGCTAGGTCAAGGTCAGGTGACCTGATATGCTCATGTTCCATATCAATTGACTCTCCGTGAAAATATGTGCACAATGCAAGCAAAATTAGGGCTTGATCTCATTTCAGTGAGAAGTTATTGGCAAAACAATCATGGTATGCTCATGTGACCTAACATGACCTTTGAGAGGTCAGATGGTAAAAAAATCAACTATATGACCAAGATCGTGGTAATAAAAACGTGATTTGATGGTTTTCAGCTTTATGTATCCAGTATTTACTGAAAACGAGTCCTTTCTTTTTTCACCGTAGACTTATAAAATTGACGGTGATAAAAAATTGACCCCACCCTAGGTCAACAATAATGAAATTCTGAGATAGCAGATTTTTAGACCTAATGACCTTCATCATTTTGTTAAAGTTTCAAACCGATCGGTTGGCTGATGTTCCTTAGGCGTCGCTTCAAACTCGTGATTTTAGATTTTGAGGTCGGCTCGCTTGGCCTTAGATAGTTCCTTGACCTCAAATTACCTGACCTAAAAAATTTGGTCAGATGCGTAAAATTGACCATGGATAAGGTACTGTAAGATTCGTTGTTCTGAGTTTCTTCATTTTTGCGTTATCTGGGGAAAATCACGACGGGAGGGGCGAATTTGGCCCCCAGCGGGGCGCGTGTTAATCTTCATTCAGTGAGAAGTTATTGGCAAAATAATCACTGTGTGCTCCTGTGACCTCATATGACCTTTGAGAGTATGGTTAAAAACTCAACTTTATGGTCTATACTGTGGGTAAGAATATACGGTTTGAGGGTTTTCAGGTTTATCTATCTAGAATTTACTGAAAATGAGCCCTTTCTATTTTTCACCATAGACTTATAATGGGATGACCAAAAAATTGACCCTACCTCAGGTAAAAAAATCGAAATTTCGCAATAGGAGATTTGTAAACCCTAATGACCTCATCATACTGTGAAAGTTTGAAACTGATCAGCTGGCAGATGTTCCTTAGACGTTGCTTCAAACTCGTGATTTTAGGTTTTCAGGTCGCGTCGCTTGACCTTAGATGGTTCCTTGACCTGACATTACCTGACCTAAAAAATTTGGTCAGATGCGTAAACTTGATCAAGGATAAGGATCTATAATTTTCGTTGTTCTGTGTCTCTTCATTTCTGCGTTATCTGGGGAAAACTAGGAGGGGAGCGAATTCCCCCCCAGCGAGGCGCGTGTTAAGCCACTGGTCCCGTGTTCAAGCCCCGGCAGAGCCCCTGAATATGTTGAGCTGATCTCCCAAGGCCCTCCCAATAGGATGAGAGTTGGCGACGCCGTATAACCTGGCAGTTGGTGCGTCGTTAAATCCCAGCACTCGTTATTGTGTTGCACCATACTTGGCGCAACACCATTGTTCTGCATTCAATAGGCCATTGTCGATGGCTGTGAGAGCAGAATAAATGTAACCCAGGAAATAAGCTTCGAAGCGTGTTTGTCCAAGCCTAACCACTATTAATTACACTGGATCGGTAACGACAGCTATGACTCTGGTTTTGGCGTCGGCGTGGAACGGCTTCGGTGGTCGGTGGCAGCAGCAGCGGGGTCCACGCGCTGCCAGCGTCCGCATCAGCCAGTCCAGCAGCTCCAGCACCGAGAAGGCCGAGAAGCCGAGCAGCAGGCCCAGGAAGCCGCCGACGCTTCCAATCAGATTGCTGAGAGACATCTTCAGCTGCTCGATATTGTCTCGACTGGAGAAGCTGAAGTCGAGCAGCAGGCTGGTCTCGTCCTCGGGCAGTGGCACCTTGTCGTCCGGCGCTTTGACTAGGTAGGCGGTGTGAGTCTGACAGGACGGGGGGCACTGACAGTCGCTGGCGTTATAGAGGAGCCGGTCGTTGACAAACTGGAGCCAGGGCCCGTCAAACTGTCGTCCGTCCACTATCTGACCCTGAAGGCTCCTGGGCTGCGGCAGGGCGCGACACGGCGGCAGGTCAGCTCTGTATCTGTTGCCGGCCATGGAGGGGAGCCGGCAGCCGATGGCGTCCATAATCCGCTGCTGGTTACAATGAAGCCGGCAGAGGGCGACATCGTAGCCTGGTCGGTCTTCGCACGGCTGAGACCGACGGTTCACTAGCTGGTCGCCCGAGACAAACACGTCAAAGCTAGACTGCAGTCCCTGCTTCAGCTCTACCTTACTGATAAGTGGTCTTGTGGGGTAGAGATAAAAGTCTTCCATTGATCCATAGTGTACAGAAATTATGTAGGCTGCGCCTTGTTCCGTCACAAAGTTGGGATTGACAGCCAAAGTGAGCCGGAGCCGGGGTGCTCCGAAAGCGCTGTCAGAAGATAGCGCAGATTTGTTGACAAGGAACGTTCCACAGCGGCTGGCGTGAAATTGAGTGACCCCGCTGGATTTTTTGGACGGATGGTACCAGTACCTGTACTTCCATTGGCCCAGTGAACTTTCTTGCGGCGGCGAGCTTTGCTGCCGAAACCATCCGTACTCCATACGGTTGCCACTAGTGTTGCCAGTGCCATCGTGCGGATGGCGCATCGTGGTGAGGTCGAAGCCCTGCTCCATGGTGATATTGCCCTCTGCGACAGCCTGCATGACCGGCTCCAGCTGGTCCATCGGCAGCTGCATAGAGGGGCAGACGGTGATGCGAGGGAACTCACACGGCTGCTCCCGAGTATAAGCCACCACCTGCTGATCTCGGAAAACCTTCAGCTCAAAGGAAAAGAGCGCCAGAAAGAGAGCGATCAGACCGATGCGTGCTGTCCAGAGCAGACAGCGGCCCACTGCCGCCCAGGAGGGTCGCCAGCGGGCCGATCCTCCCCTGGTGAGGTTCGGGGAGGGAAGACCGCGAGTTTGGCACATGCCTCCCTGCGCGCGCTGTCGCGGTCGACTGACAGCAGCGGCCCACCCGGCGGCCCACAGTCCGGCACTCTATCGACCTTACCATTCAAAACGCAGCGCTATGAACATTCCTGAATGTGTTATGACAAGGCTGGTGGTGATTGAGAGAGGGTATTACGCTATAACCGTAGATATTTCAGTGAAGTAGGACAGTGCGATTATCCCTATACAAATAGGTGCTTTGTCAGAAGTATTGGCCGTTGCCGTAAATGTTATAACTGAACTATCACCCTTCACGATTTTATTGAAAGCCTTGAAGGGCTGCTGTGACTCTTCTTTCAATTTTTGGGAAAATATTACGGTCCAGCATCCAAAAATTGCCTGCGCAAAAAAATGAACACACAAACATAATAATGCATGAAACCCGATCAGAGCATCGGAAATCTGGTTCCTGTCGTTACTTCAAAACGTCATTGTACATTGGCACGGGAATCGTAGAATTGTTATTTTTCGTGATTACTGAGCCATTTTCAAAGATTTACTTTTCACAAACTGGTTTATCCGAATTAGCATGCATCGACTCCGTTCTACCTAATCGACAGCATGTATCATGCAACGCTCGTGGATAAACGCAAACAAGACCAAGTGCAATAGTTGCGTATTTTTGTAAAATTTCACTACTTTCTGTTCTGTTGTTGTTCTTCGTGTCTGTGTTCGTGTTGGCTCGGTTCAAACGGTCATTTTGAGGCCAATTTCAGTGGAATTACGCTAGGAATAATTGTGAGTAATGCCGAGCAGGAGCAAGTTCACAAACCTGATTATGTAGTTAACTAATGCTGGCTAGATTTTTTGTAGCGCTTTTAGGCTAGGAGGGATTAGGGGAAAGTGGGCTGGGTTTGGGCAAATGCGCTGAAAATATTGGTGAGAACGGCATGTTTCTATGTGCTATCACTTAATGTCAGAGCCGCATGACGAAATCCATGGAGCGAAGCGGATTAAGATTTCTCAAGAGGCTCTATTCTGGCCGCTTGGCGGTTCTGACAGTTGATGCCAAGGCTCTGCAATTTTGTAGGGTGATAGCCCTTTTACGCCAGACGCCCAAACTAAGGCCCCCGAATCCAAATTGAAAAAAAAATTTGAGAAATTTGGAACAAATGATTTCAATTTTGCATTTTTCTCATTCTTATTTCTTAAGCGACGAACTTTAAATTTTGCTCCTTTTGAATAACCAACAGGGGCCACCTAAGAACAAAATTTCAAACTGGTCCGACAATATCTATTTCGCCAAAACGGAGTATTTCTGATAAAAGCAAAAAAGCTATTGAAATTTGACGGCTTATTTATGAGCTCGAAATGTCAGAAGGCACGCTTCAGCTAGTTTAAAGATAGCCACCTGGAGGCAGCTAGGTAAATTTTATTGTGCTTAGGCATAGTTTCCAGTGAAAAACGTAAAATTCTGATCTAGTTTTTACCATTCTGCCGGAGGACTGCGTTTTTACTCTTTTCGTTCAAATCTTAATATCCCGCGATATAACGCGCCGATTTGAATTTTCATTTCAGATAATGAAAGAACATTGCTTCTGCCTGATAATATTTGGGGATGGATACCGTGATATTGAAATTCTTTGTTTTATATGTATAAATATAAATTTAGTAGAAGACATTTTATTTGTAGTTTCTCAGTTCCGAGCACATGTCACTTACAAGCTCTGAATTGACATGACTGAATAGGAAAGTTAATTGCAGTCATTTCACTTATTTACACTACTCACTTATCTTCAACGACTTTCCAGTAATTAGTCAGAAAATGTATTACAAGGTACTAAATTTCTCGGACCATCTTTGTTTCTCACCATGGTTTCAAGTCCTTAAAATAAATGGAAGTGGATGAAATTTGGCATAAAGCTAGCTTACGGCCTTGGGTCGCCGATACAGTAATTCCAGGCCAACATAATGTTTGATTCATCTTCTAGAAACAGCTTTAAACCGTGCCTTTTCTAAGCGAACACAGCACCCGGTGCCACGCCACGGCGCTATCCTCGGTTGAGTGATACCAGCCAGTGACCTCCTGACGGGTCACAGGTGTAGGGCTAGTGGGAGGTTGCTTAGTGTGGCGCACTGGTATAGTGGTTAGAGGCCCTGTATCTTGAGCAGGGGTGACCGGTTCGAATCTGGGGTGGGAGCGCTATTTAGGGTAAGGGCGGGTAAGAGTACGCAGGAGATAAGAGTACGCAGCAGCTGTTTTGGTTACTTAGCAACCACTGAGATGGTGGATACCCTGGTATAAAAAAAGCAAGGTCAGTGCCTAGGCTGCACACCAAAATTCAACGTGCTCCTGTTCTTCCCACGGGAGTATAGAGTAAAATAGGTTTCTGAGCACCCTTGAAGTAATATTTCTTAACTGGGTAAACTTGTAGATTATGCTTCTATTATCAAAAGTATTGTATTACGGTCTGTCATCAGTAAGAAAGCTGAGCTAGGGGTATGCTCCAGGACCGGAGCTCACGCTAAAACGCCTGCCAACATGTTTATGAAGATTTTCTTCACAAGGGAGCATGTCCGGCAAGAGTACGCAGTAGACCATTGGGCAAGAGTGCGCATGCTTAAGAGATAGGAAAATTTAATTTTCGCTCGGGACAAAGTCCGCAATTCATATTTGGAAAACCAAACGTTGCAACATAGTTCTTGTATATTCAGAACGATATAAAATCATACAATCGCCTAGTTTGGCGACAAAAAACTTCGTGACATGGCCTATGCACCTAAAGCACAGCGGGGCATCAATGCGTACTCCAGCCTCCTCTCTTGCGTACTCTTACCGACCCACACCGGCAAGAGTACGCACGTGACTTTTTATTTTTGACGGGCTCGTGGTGAGTTCCTTTCAGAGACATCGAGTTGAAACATGGACCATACATAGACAATTCTTCAGGCTAAGCAACCACATAAAAATTTTAGCTGTTAGACTTATAGGAGAAAAGTGAAAGCCTTTAGAAAGTTAAGTGCGTACTCTTGCACGGACTTCCCCTATTAGTTATTTCAGAGAAAATAATGATACCACTGACCTACACGCTTATGAAGAGATACATTGCGAAGGAACTATGGTTTGCTTTCAGCACATTGTCATGCGGCTCTCCTGCGCCAGTGGGGCGTTAGCCCAGGTCGCAGACCGGGGTTAATATGTTTTACGATTGTGAGCCTCGGCCATTCTCATTAACAGAGAAGCAGTATACTTGTTTTCTTGCTCGTTTGTTGTACATCTGTGAGAATACTAATTTCAGAGTTAAAAAGAACTGTTCTAGTCGATAGTAACAAACTATGCGTA
Source organism: Lepas anatifera (assembly GCA_034440635.1). Lineage (NCBI taxonomy): Eukaryota > Metazoa > Arthropoda > Thecostraca > Lepadidae > Lepas > Lepas anatifera. Next base: position 731,385 of record JAOTON010001199.1, on the reverse strand, counting down.
AAGTACCTACAGAAGCAAAACTTTATTTTTGTTCTAGACAAGGTATTTCTAACATTCAGGCATTTTCAGGCAATTCAGGCATTTTTAACAACTCATAAATCTTGAAGGAATGATGAATGTCCATTTTTGAATTGCACATTTTCCTTTTTAGACTTTCAAAACAGCTTCAGCGTTGTCAGTGCTGTGTAGACATTAAAAATCTCACGTTCTTAGGGGTGCACAGCATTAACCCATTAACGCCCGCACCTACTTCCAGCTTTCAAACTGGCGAAACAAATGTTTTCCTATGCTTAGAATATGCCCAATAAGATGTTCCGAAAGTTTTAAATCGATACCACTTTTAGATTCTGAGATATGACACCGGACAAAAATGACCCGCTGGGCGTTTGGGACATCGGCTGGCACTGCGCGGCCGGCTCCCAGGCGGCGCTGTCACCGCACTCAGCGGCCCAATGCGCATCGATTTTACTGCAGTTCTGTGAAGTGTTTTTATTTCCTCTTGTATATTGGCCATAGTAGAATGTTTAGACAGTTCTATGCTCTTAAGGTTTAATTCAAGGCAACACTAACAGCATGTTTGCAAATAGTATACAAACGTGGTTAACCTTGACTGATGATTTGCGGGGGATAGACTAGAATTGTGAACATCATAGTATTTTAAGAATATTTGTGAATATCAAAGGTTTTGGGAAACGGTTTCTTTTTTCTCTGCCCCCTTGCTTCTCCGCCTCCCAGACTTTGTGACTGATGCTCACTGAGCTTTCAACGAGAAATCGTAATATTCAGCATACAGATGAAAAGTTGTGAAAACTCAATCCGTTAGCTCCCCACGCAGTGCACATTAGCTTGATTAATCTCCAAATCTCCAAACGGGTCCATTTCCATCTTTCCAACTTTTTTTGGAACAAGAAGCGCGCTTCATAGTTGCATAAATGTGAACCTCCACATTTCCATGCACGCCACTGGTCATTGTAACGCTGGTCAGCTCATCATCGTTCTCATCCTCATGACTAATATATTTTGTTATGGTATGATTATGATATGCATCTGATCCGCTCCGCTATCTTGCGCACTTAAAACAACTTATTTTGCTTTTTTCCTGCAAAAAAGTTGATCTGTGGCATTGCTAACAGCTATGCTTTCGATATTTTTGTCTCCATGGCTGGAGATTTCTTCTCGATCCAGCAGGGGTTCTGGATGGTTTAACGCTGGCACTGCAATCCAAGCCCTAGACAAAGTCTGTGGGAGACAAAAATACAGGCAGGTCTTGACCCCTCCTCCTAACCCCCGGGATGTTCACTCATGGTAGTTTCACTTGACTAGAACCAAGCAAAAATAGTGATAGTTGCGTTTTAGACAGAAGTTCTAGAACTTCCCAAGCTTTCACCCATTTTAAACTGTTCCAGACGTTTGACACTGCACCATCTCGCCAAAACAAACCAGCGCGGCGGCCGCGATAATTTCCAACTCATTTTTGTCAGCTGGTCATTGGCTTTCAATCATTAGTGGACACAAGGGGGCTAGGAAGGCTCAAGCCCCCCTACCGAAATGTCAGTGTGCCTATAGTACCTAAATGCATTACTGGGGGCTGTTCCGAGGCCATGGCGGGGGAGGCTCGAGACCCCTAAACCCCCCCCACCACCCAATGAAGTCCTCAATCCGCTACTGTTCCCTATCCTCTCTATCCACCACACACAATCAATCAAGGGGAAAAGAAAAGGCTCTGCTAGCTTTTAGTCAGTGCTAAAATTTCGCTAAGTTTTCAAAACCCCTGAAAATTGCATTTAATAACGCCTTTACAAAATACTGGAACCATCTTGCATGTTTCCGTTAAAATTATGTGATAATAATTGCCAAAATAAGACAGACCCCAAAAACGGTAGGAAGCATTTCATGAACTTCAAAGTTTCCAAACGTATCGACATGGCACTAAAAATCTTCAGAGTTGATGAAAAATATATAAACTGGCAACCCTGCATTCGCAGGACCCACAATACCTCCCTTCCCTCTAGGTAACATTGTGCACCTAACCCACCAGACAGGAGGACAGGACACATCCTTTTCCTCATTTTCAGCGGCCCGCAGATGTCCGCAACGCCCAGCGGGTCATTTTTGTCCGCTTCATATTTGACGATGTATCATGGCAAAGCCGTTCAAGAAAATCTTACTCCTTCTTCACCATCTGACTCCTAGTGGTCTTGGCTTAATGTCAATCATGCAAACCCTTTTCAGCTTTCCATATGTTGTTGCGAGAAACAAAATTTGCAGAGCTATCTCACGCTGACCAAAACCTCGCCAAAATAAGCTCCACCAAAATCGTCCCATAAAAACCTAGAATTTTCAAATGCATTTTTCCAGCTTGTCCACGCTCTGAAACACACATCCATATCATAAACATGAAGATCACTTCACTGGTACCGATTCTGCAGCCTGTCAAAGTCAGAGGACAAAAATGACCCGCTGGGCGTTAATGGGTTAAAGACTCGTCAATTATAATTTTACATTCAAATTGTCGATATCAGTTGCCGCCTCGGATTTCGCCCAATTTTACTAGTTATTTAACGTTACATTCCTGTACCATCCAAAATTAGCCAGACTGTCCCAAATCAAAGATTTTAAAGTATTGGGCACGTGCATTTCTATCTAAGTGTCCAGATATTATTTTTCTCCATTGGCGGACGCAGAGGGGGGGCAATTCAATTCAATTCAACAGAGGGGGGCCTTAATTCAAATTTAAACATCAGGAAGTATTCATGGAATTTTGTACAAGCTCGACTCACACGCGTTTAATTATTGACAAGCGATTTTAACGGACGATTTGGTCAATCGCGGCCACGATCTAAAGCAACGGCGTATGTACATACATGTGCATTGCACAATGCCAGGTTTGGCGTTTTTGGGGTCAAACTTGTAGATTGAGCTTCAATATGCACAGCCGTTGCTTTCTTCTTGACTCAACTTTCATCTTTTTTAGAACACCAAATTGGGTGCTGTGTGTATATCCCGCTCATCGCACAGCTGAACGCCCGCTGGCCTCGCCACAGCAAATCGTCTGGCGGTCTCTCGGCTGCGGCAGCGGGGTCGGCTGAGGGGGAGCGCGGGAACTGAAGTGGTTGGCAAAGTGGTCGGCCAATACCATCGTGTACCATTAAACAGGGCTAGTGTCAAATGCCATTCCGTGGAACATGGATCTGGAATTCCAAATTTGATAGTCACCAATTGATATAAATTCGCTTCAAAAGAATCATTTTCTTGTTGAGGGAAAAGGGAAATCAGAACTATCGAATAGCTCGTTAAAATGTGTGCTTGTGTAGATGGCACTGCGAATTGAAATAAATAGAAAGGGACATAAAGGGGACATTAAAATAAATAGAAAGGTAAGAAGTTTCTAATTGGTACGGGAAAGAATAACCCCGAATACATTGGCAGAATATTTTTTCGAGCTTTTCTTTTTTGTGCTCTTGAACGTATGCAATATTATGCATGCTCTAATTTCAGGGGACAGCAAACAGCTGATAGCTGCCTTTGTGTGGCTTTTCTTCTAAACTCTTAGTTTGTTACGGATCAATAAAGAGGTCCGTAATGTTTTCATGATCAAGCCTCGCAAAAAATGGGCCCATAACGTTTATTTTGGCATACCTAAAGCATAAATATCTTGTATTTTTATGTTTCTACTGCGACAAAACCTAATTCAGCCCTCTCGTTCTACACGCTGCTGCGTTCACTTTTTCTGGATGAAGTCATGGATATAAAATGATGTATTGCATCTCTAATGAATACGGTGTCTACTTTTGGATATGCATCATTCCTTCAAGATTTCTGAGTAGAAAATATCTTAGTCTGGAATTCCACCAAGGTGCCATATTCCCTTTAAAGAATCCAGCCCATATTCCACCGCCTGATGAGGTAACAGGTAAGAGAGGCCAACCGTGACAACATCCAATAGCCTTTCAAACAGCGCAATGGCGGAATGAATGGCAATCTACGAACGGATCTCGATTCGGGCAGTAGCCACCTTTCGGGTGAATACTTCGTTATGCGGCTAATTGGAGCCTTCAAATGCGGTGTCTGCACAATCAATACGGAAGTTCCTTACTTTCCACGGTGTATACAGAGCGGCACGCGTCCTTTCAAATCACCAGGGGCCAAAAAAGTGTTCAGTGTGTCACCATTGAAAATGTCAAACCATAAATGTGTCACCAGCCCAGGCTGCAAAATGTGGCACGTTTTGCATTAGTAGGATATCAATGGATGCTCCCAGACTATCCTAGTTGTTGAAAAATATTGCGAGTTCAAATTCTAGGAGCCAATTTCAGCGATTTGATCCTTTATAGGTCTGGAGGAAACATGTCGGCCAATTTTTGTCACCTTGCCCACCTTGGGCTGTCACCATTCAGAATGCCAAAATGGTACGTTTTTCGACCCCTGCAAATCACTTGTCGGAGCGGACGGGAGAAGGGCAATGGAAAAATTATAAACTGACTAATTTTGGGGAGAAAGGAACGGTTTTGGTGTGCCTCTCAGTGCATATAACATGTGTATACGTTGTTTTCGCCACCCAACCAGGGCGGGGACGAAGCAGCCTCAGTTGAAGACATATCACGGTTTTCACTAATTGTGAACATCGTTAAAATCTTCAGAAATCATCACTTTGCCGTAAGGAAAGTTGCAAAACGGTTTTACACTTACCATATATATCATTAAATATTTAGAATAAAATAAACTGCGATGAACTTAAGTACCACCCTTCCGATAACACCATCACAAACAAAATATAGTTTATATATATATATATATATATACATATAAAATACATAGCTTTGTAACTGATAACTCTCGGACGGTCCCCTAACATAAGCTTGGTTAGACACTACATACACAAACGTGAGAAGAATGGATCACCAACAGCAGCAGCTGCTGGGTGCCCAGCGATATCGAGGGCTCAATTCTCCTGAATCTGATACAAACAGGAACTTCGTTGCAATGAACGCAGACCGTGCTGCGGAATTATCAGATTTTCCTCGAACGTAAATCTAGTTTTCCTTTCAGTTATGCCTTATTCCTTGGACTATCTGGCTGATATTGTGTGGTGCTGGGCCCCAGCATGATCATCACAATCAGCCCACCGTTTGATAATTTTTTAGGGAGAATCTGTATAGAGAGCTACAATTTACACCGGACATGAAACACTCGCTGGCCCATTGTCGACCCATTAGACGGCGCACCCTGGCGGGGAGGACTGACCTGGCGGAGCCCGGTACGGAATGGTGACGGGTGGCGACCTCTGTGACCTGCGGCGCTGCTGCGGAGGACGCCGCTGTACCGTCACCAGGTACTCGGTGTACCACGAGTCCAGCTCCGACCAGTCCAGGCGGATCCAGCTGCTGCGGGGCGTGATGTCGATGTCCCACCGGGACCAGGCCGGCACAGCGGCTGCCGGCCGTCCCACGACGTCAGCAGAAACCCACACACAGTAAAGTCACGTTACAAGGCACAGCAGCTGTCGGCCGTACCACGAACGTCAGCGGAACCCCACACACAGTAAAGTAACGTTACAAGGCACAGCAGCTGCCGGCCGTCCCACAAACTTCAGCGGAACCCCACACACAGTAAAGTAACGTTACAAGGCACAGCAGCTGCCGGCCGTCCCACGACGTCAGCGGAAACCCACATACAGTAGGGTAACGTTACAAGGCACAGCGGCTGCCGGCCGTCCCACGACGTCAGCAGAAACCCACACACAGTAAAGTAACGTTACAAGGCACAGCAGCTGCCGGCCGTCCCACGAACGTCAGCAGAACCCCACACACAGTAAAGTCACGTTACAAGGCACAGCAGCTGCCGGCCGTCCCACAAACTTCAGCGGAACCCCCACACACAGTAAAGTAACGTTACAAGGCACAGCGGCTGCCGGCCGTCCCACAAACTTCAGCGGAACCCCCACACACAGTAAAGTAACGTTACAAGGCACAGCGGCTGCCGGCCGTCCCACAAACTTCAGCGGAACCCCCACACACAGTAAAGTAACGTTACAAGGCACAGCAGCTGCCGGCCGTCCCACGACGTCAGCGGAAACCCACATACAGTAGGGTAACGTTACAAGGCACAGCGGCTGCCGGCCGTCCCACGACGTCAGCAGAAACCCACACACAGTAAAGTAACGTTACAAGGCACAGCAGCTGTCGACCGTCCCACGAACGTCAGCAGAAACCCACACACGGTAAAGTCACGTTACAAGGCACAGCGGCTGCCGGCCGTCCCACAAACGTCAGCAGAAACCCACACACAGTAAAGTCACGTTACAAGGCACAGCAGCTGCCGGCCGTCCCACGAACATCAGCGGAACCCCCACACACAGTAAAGTAACGTTACAAGGCACAGCAGCTGCCGGCCGTCCCACGACTTCAGCAGAACACACCACCCACAGTAAAGTAACGTTACAAAGCACAGCAGCTGCCGGCCGTCCCACAAACGTCAGCGGAAACCCACACACAGTAAAGTCACGTTACAAGGCACAGCAGCTGCCGGCCGTACCACGAACGTCAGCAGAAACCCACACACAGTAAAGTAACGTTACAAGGCACAGCAGCCGCCGGCCGTCACACGAACTTCAGCGGAACCCCCACACACAGTAAAGTAACGTTACAAGGCACAGCAGCTGCCGGCCGTCCCACAAACGTCAGCGGAAACCCACACACAGTAAAGTCACGTTACAAGGCACAGCGGCTGCCGGCCGTCCCACGAACGTCAGCGGAAACCCACACACAGTAAAGTCACGTTATAAGGCACAGCAGCTGCCGGCCGTACCACGAACGTCAGCAGAAACCCACACACAGTAAAGTAACGTTACAAGGCACAGCAGCTGCCGGCCGTACCACGAACGTCAGCGGAAACCCACACACAGTAAAGTCACGTTACAAGGCACAGCAGCTGCCGGCCGTCCCACAAACGTCAGCAGAAACCCACACACAGTAGGGTAACGTTACAAGGCACAGCGGCTGTCGGCCGTCCCACAAACGTCAGCAGAAACCTACACACAGTAAAGTAACGTTACAAGGCACCCAAAAATGCAACCGATACATGATAACATGAAACGTGGCAGAATTTTGAAACCGAGCTAGCCTAGGTTGTTTTTCCACTTTTAGCCCGGGGTTTGAAGCGGTTTTCACTACGGTTTGGAATACCTTGCACTCCGTTAATGGTTAACATTACGGTAAAAATGTTTTAAGCAGAGGAAAATATATTAACGTTCGAATATATATGAACCTAAACAGATACGTTTCGGAGTGCTGAGGCGAGGAACATGATTATAAGCTGTCAAGTTGTATACCAGCCTTTCTCCTCCAATCATGGATATAAAATACGTCAAGTAAATCAAGTAAATACATGTTTCCAGACCTCCAGAATTTCAGGTCTGGCTACACTACGAATGAGAATTTGTGATTTAATGTACCTGATTCTGATGAAGGTCTGTGCCCGAATATATAGTTTAAGTGTATTTCACATCCAGGATTCGAGGAGACAGGCCAGTATACATCTTGTCAACCTACATAGATAGTTTTATGAATCTATTCGTGTCCTACATTGTCGTCCGCTACCTGAAATTTTTAAGGTAAGTGGCAGTTCTTTTCCAAAACTTTGCCTAGATGAGCTCCTGCAGAAATGCCAGCTGTTTTTATTCTTTGAAAAGATTATCTCACCTTCTACACTAGACATTCGTAATATATCACGTGAATTGGTCTGCGCCTGACCCCAAAGCTGGATCCAACAACCTTTGGGTGGTTCCGGTTCCGGGAACCTTTCCGACTGCGAATCCGGCGTTCTCACGCTCACATTCAAAATGGAAGACTCCAGGAAGGCTTTCGGTACAGCGCTTACAAAGTCTGCCAAGCCTGGCTGGCTGCTAGTGTTTTTTAACTACCAACAGAGGGATTAAAAATGTGGTCCAGGCTTTTATTTGGTGAAACCCGAGCAAACTAACACAGCTGTTCGCAGTCTTACCATCCACAGTGGTGCGACAGACGTAGGGTAGGTTCCCTCCGCACTGCGATGTGACCTGCACCCGGCCCGCGCCATCCTCGATCCAGCGGCACAAGTCGCTGTCTACCTCCTCCACGTCACTGTCAAGAACCGGATCCTCTCCCAGTGCCGACTCTGCCTCCGGGTCCTCGGGGAATATGATGACTGGGTCGGGCCGGCCTGGAACGCGACCCGACAGCATGGCCGCCTCCGCCCGCGAGCTGGGCCACTTGGCCGGCTGTCTGCTCCGGGAAGGCTCTGCACCAGGACGGCTGGTCAGCACCTCAGCGTCCGGGTGTAGCGTGGGCGGCAGCTTCGGAGGGCGGGAGGGCGGCGGAGACGCCGGCTGCGGCAGCAGCTCCGCCTCCGGGTGACGTGTGGGCCGCTCTGGTGGCGGTGGCTGAAGAAGCTCCGCGTCAAACGGGTACAGCGCTCGCTCCTGTAGCAGGTGTTGGGGGTACCGCTCCCCAGGCGTCCGCAGCTGCTCCGCCGCCGACACACGGCCTCCAGCGCTGTAGCGCGGGGAGGGCGCGGCCCGGCGGCGGCGGCTCTGACCCACCCAGAGGGCCGCCTGCTGCCACCGGGAGAGGGCCTCGGCCAGCCGCAGCTCCTGAGGACCGCACAGCCGACAGGCTAGTCAGGGATGATAGCATAGCTACAATATCACTTTAAATCCCACCTTTTCCACAGCCGGATGTGTAAGACAAGAAATTCCGCTCAAGAATCTGCGATGCACTCCGATGGCCTGAAAGCTGTCGTGGCGTTTTTTTTTGTAGAAACTGACAGACTTTAAAGAAAATGTTCCGTCCTTTTCGTTATATGCGGAACGCATTCCTAACTCAGAATCGTGCAATGTATTTATCACAGGTTTCACTCCTGGAGGAAATGAGACTAAAAGAGATGAGGCATATCTGGTCCCCACCTCTGATGATACGATGGGCGCCATCATGGAGCGCTCGGGTGCAGTGCTGCCCTCTCTGGCGCACTGGGTGGTCCCCTCGTCGTACCGCCCGGCTACGCTGGACGGCCAGAAGCACAGGTTCTGAAGCTGGTACCGGCCTTCGGCGCAGGTCGGGACTGAAACCCAAACACAGCGATAGTGGAGAACAAGCCGGGCAGAGAAGTACGAGGAAACCACGGGGCCTTCTGGAAGTCAATGCATTCCAGTACTGTCTCTCCGCCCCGTGCGCATTTTTTGGTCTGATGAAAAGTTAGATTTTCGATTAACTGAACACGAACAGATTCTCCATCACCGATTTCGTGCATATAAAAGAGCTTTTAAAACGTAGAGAACTTGAAAAACGTGCAATAATCACTTGACTATAGCCTACATGTTGTGGTGGATACTGGCGGAGGGCAGAATCTGTTCTGACAAAACATTCCCACGCACTCAGAGTTCACAGTTTCAACAGAAAGCCTAGCCAGCATAACTTTTTATACCATTTATAATTATCATATTTATAACTTATTATAACCATTTATAAGCTCTCTTGTATAACTCTCTTGGTTAATCTCTAGGGTGTATTTTTCATAAGAATATTTGCATACGCGGATACTCTCTCAGATGAAATGCATTCGGGGACTGTCTTAAACTTAGGATTGGAAACAATTCAATGGATGCTTGACATAAAAATGACGCCTCAGATTTGAGTCTAAAATTTTCACGCGAGTCGCAGCACTGTGAGATTTTTAGTCCAGTCAAACAGCTGAGCCCTGTTGAACAATCAGAGGTGGGGGGGGCAAAAGACTATATCCCAAAAACAAAAGTGGCTGTTTGGCCCTCAAACGAACGGTTCGTAAAATTAAACAATCCAGCGGGGATAGCGTTTTCAACCACCTTTTCGGTAGCCAGTCATTTCTCAATGATTTTTGGAGCATTCAGAAACCTGCCTTTGTATTACAAGATTAGGGCATAGTTCATCCCAGTACAATCACGACGCCTTCTTAGACGAATACTTTAACTATGACTTGACTTTTAATATGTGTTATATTCCGTGCAGGAACTTCGCTAGTCATTTAGTAATGCTGCACTAGAGATATGGCTTCCACTGTTGACATTAAACAGTAGTAAAATGGTATTGCTTATCATTTTAGTAAATAGGAGTGAGGGCATCGGCAATCCACAGCCTGCGCGTCTAAGCAGGAAGCGCGACCAAAGCTCATAGTTCCGCCAGTTTGCTCACAGGCCGTGAACTCGATGTAGTCGGTGGTGGTGTTGGCGCCGACGTCATACAGTTCCAGCCGGTAGGCAGAGCCCAGGTGCAGTTGACTCCAGTGCACCTGCCGCGGCCACTGCCTCCGAGGCTGGTCCGACGCCAGACGCATCACCTCAGAGCGGTTCACCGCCTCACCTGCCGACGCAAACACTGATCACACACCGCTCACACACCGCTCTCACACGACTCACACACCGTTAAAAATTTCTCACGCACAGTTCATATATGGTTCACACACTGCTCACACACCGCTCAAACACTGTTAAAACATCTCACACGCCGCTCTCACACGACTCACATACCGTTAAAAACATCTTACACACGGCTCACACACAGTTCATATATGGTTCACACACTGCTCACACACTGCTCACACACCGTTAAAAACATCTCACACACTGCTCTCACACTACACACACACCGTTAAAAATATCTCACACACGACTCACACACAGTTCACATATGGTTCACACACTGCTCACACACCGCTCACATACTGTTAACCCGCGCCCCACCGGGGGTCCGGCGCCACCTTCGCCCCACCGAGGGGCCATCGATGGCCCCCCTCTAACTCCGAAAATATGGGTGTTAGCGCAAATCTGCAAAGTGCAATAGAAAGCTCGCGTGAATTCAGTAAGAAATTACTTCGCATGTTTTAGTGCTCAGGTCAATGGTTTGACCTCCAGAGGTCAAATTAGGTCAAGATCGGCTATTTTCACTCAAATATGCAATGATTAAGCAAACTGGGCATAACTCTTATGTCATTAGAGCTATTGAGGCCTGGTAAAGTACATTTGATAGCAAATTGCCAGTACTTTTTTCGCTATGTGGAACGTAAAGACCTCCCGCCAGTGGTTTGACCGCCAGAGGTCACCTCATGACCTAATATGACCTGAGGTCACGAAAGGTCAAAAAGTGACCTTGTCGTATATCAAATGAAAGCCAGCGACAAGACAAACACGATGGTGTTTGTTTCACCGCTCTAGCTCAATTAGGTCAAAAGTTATTGTCAAAATACTGTTTTTGACCTCTGGTGACCTTGGATGACCTTGGAAAAGCCAAAGGGCAAATATGACCCCTGGGATCCGTGAAAGGGTGTCCAAAAACGTTGTTCTGAGCAGTCTGAGTATTTGCAATCATTTTTGTGGCTTTTATATCATGAAATAGCTTTTCCCCATGCTTTTCCAATGGGAGAGGTCGCCTCGTGACCTGACCTCAGGGCACGAAATCGAAAAATCCCGGATATACACCTTGTAGACCCTGGAGGGGTCATGAAGTGTAGGAAGTTTCAAATCGATCGACTTTGTAATGTAGCTCTTACAGAGCTCTAAAGGTGAAGTGAGGTGACCTTGGTTGACCTCGTCTGGTGACCTGACCTTGGGTGACCCGGGGTAAAAATTTCAGGGATGATGGGAAAATGATGCAGTGAGAGGTAGAGCCCTCAACAGCGGTGCTGCGCCTCGTCGTTTTTCTGCTATCCCGGAAAAACCTTAGGGGCCATCGATGGCCCCCCGGTGGGGCGAGGGTTAAAACATCTCACACACCGCTCTCACACGACTCACACACCGTTAAAAACTTCTCACACACGGCTCACACACAGTTCATATATGGTTCACACGCCGCCCACACCTGTTCACAAGAGGTTCACACACGGCTCACATATGGTTCACTCACCACTCACTTACGGCTTGCATATGTTTCACACGCCACTCACTTACAGCTCGCATATGGTTCACACAAAACTCATTCGCGGCTCCAGTGCACCTGCTGACATATGGAATTTACACAGACGCCTAAGATACAGTTCATGCTTATTCAGCCCACGCAGATGCCTTAAATTTTGAACCCATTCAACTTATCACACACACTCAGTTTCAATCTGCCTTCCGCCCTACCTATCTGCCCTTCCCACCGACACGGTGCAGGCAAACATCGCACTATGTACCTGTTTTTGTGTACATGACAGACGTATAAATAGGTTCAAAACGTTGCAAATTGTACGTTCATTGTAGAACTTTATGAAAGCTTTTCCAGGTTTTGCAAGCATATTGTCTTTCTTTAAGGACATGTCGCTGCTTTGTACCCAGCATGGCGTTGAGGGTCATCACGCTGACTGAGGGCTCGGTGAGAGCCTCTGGCAGCTCCCTGACGATGACGTCCACTTCAGTGTCGTCAGCTTCCTCCACCACCTTCCGGCGCCAGACGGCCGTCAGCTGGCCGGACGGCGTCAGCTGCAGGCTGACGGGCAGCGCAGACACTGGCCGAGAGAGACCGCCGGGCCAGTTACAGACGTTCTGCTGCCAGGCTGATATCTACCTCCATGGTACAGTAAAGCCGATGCTTATGTTTCATTTGTGATGAACATAAGCTCTGGGCGACCGGCGTTGCCATGGATAAGTTAGAAGTTTGTGATTGTTTTCATTGTGATGTGAATATGACGATTCTCAGTTCTTGTATTATTTTTCCGAATGGACGGTGCCAGAGGAAGACCCTGATCAGAACGAAATATTGTAGCTTCTTGATATGCTCCAGAAGTGAGAACATCCTGTTTAAATTATAAGTGTGCGTGCATCAATGTAATAAGCTCTGAATTATTCAAAGTACTTCTAGGCAAAACAACAGCGTTTTTACTCAACTCGACTAAAAAACATAAGTGTGAGTCAAAGAGATGTTGAAATAGTTAGGTCTCTTGAATTCATATCGTGGTCTCTACAACCCAGAATCCTGTTGGACGCCCCTGACGCAGTGCTGCTACCTAGCAGTGCGTATCATCGGTCCTCACGCGTGCGCGCTGTGACCGTGGCCAGCCGCGACGACTGCACCGTGATCAGCTGACTCCTCACGGTGACGGAGAACTCGTGGTAGCCGGCCAGGCCGGTCACCTGGGCCGACAGTGGCGCCACCGACTCCAGCTGCGTGCACGTCTGGTCGGAGAGGTCCCGCTCCGGCTCCGCCAGGTCCTTGGTCGGGCACACCTGCAGCGCACCAGAACGGTGTTGTAGAACAGCGTATTGTCTTCTATTAAAAATTTAAGTTCATACAAATTCAGCGAGAAGTATTGCACAGAAAACAGAGTGTGCAAATATTATCCCAAGAGACAGTTGTACGGGTACATTGTGTACCAAAACTGGTGAAGACCGAAATTCAATACTGACCGATATGAGACAGCTGGTGGGAATCCATCCCACGCTGTCGAGACTGAGCTGCCACTGTAGGTCCAGCGTCAGAGGCTGGTTGGACACTGCCGTCAGCTGTTCCACCGGCGAGACCTCCCCTGCCGGGCACAGGGACACGGGGACTGAGCTGCCACTGCTGGTCCAGTGTCAGAGGCTGACTGGACGCTGCCGTCAGCTGTTCCACCGGCGAGACCTCCCCTGCCGGGCACAGGGACACGGGGGACTGAGATGCCACTGCTGGTCCAGCGTCAGAGGCTGACTGGACACTGCCGTCAGCTGTTCCACCGGCGAGACCTCCCCTGCCGGGCACAGGGACACGGGGGACTGAGATGCCACTGCTGGTCCAGCGTCAGAGGCTGACTGGACACTGCCGTCAGCTGTTCCACCGGCGAGACCTCCCCTGCCGGGCACAGGGACACGGGGGGACTGAGATGCCACTGCAGTTCCAGCGTCAGAGGCTGACTTTTTATGTTCTTTTTCTGTTGCTCCTCTTTTCTCCTTATCATCTTTCTTCTTTTATCTGTTCAATCTTTTATCAGTTTCTAAAGAAAAAAGGTTTGCCAGGTTCAGGCTTATGTGCATGCAGTCAAGGATTCAAATTTTTCAAAGGAAAATATTGAGCAGCTGTCATGGCAGAAAAAATAATATTCGTGATATTTCATATAAAAGACTTCTTGTATCGATATACATAAACAATACTACCAATCTTAGGAATTCGCGGTTTACTGGCCGGAGTACCATCCCCTTAACCCACATGAAGCTGTTAAGGGCTAATGTGCCGTGGTGATCCAGCTGGTTGTTAATGCTGAGATTTGTAGCCATGACATGTATTCGCACATACACATAAAAGTATGTTTAAGACACGACAGGAGATTAAATCGTCCGCGTTCAAGTCTGGCGGCAGACACGGTTCATTTCGGTACACGATTAAGACAGCCTCAAGAATTTGCAGTCTTTTTCTGTTGGTTTGCTTCACTTTTACTAAGATTGTGGTGTTGTTAAGATCCTATTTGGTGAGTTGGCGTTGGTGTTTCTATTTGGTATGTCGTAGCGGACCACCGATTTGCAGGTGGCAATCGAGATTCCGAGAGAGCGTAGTGTCATGACACGTATAGTTATGTACGAGAATTTGTTTAAGTGTTTGAGTGCCACCAGTGTTCGGCGGTGCAGCGTAACGTCCCACTAGTGTTCAGCGGTGCAGCCTAGCAGCCCACTAGTGCTCGGCGGTGCAGCCTAACAGCCCACTATTGCTCGGCGGTGCAACCTAACAGCCCACTAGTGCTCGGCGGTGCAGCCTAACAGTCCGCTAGTGCTCGGCGGTGCAGCCTAACAGCCCACTAGTGTTTCACGGTGCATCATTCTCCATAACCAATCGTCACAGTTCGGCGGCGCAGCCTAACCAGTCTCCACTGCTCAGCGGTGCAGCCTAACACCACGAATCTGCCGTGAACCTTCCCGGCTAGTCCTGCCGTCGAAACAGGGGGTACAGGGCACCGGTCCCCCATCGGGTCAAGCGGTAGGCCATCCCGAAAAAATGAGGCACTCGAACGGCTATGTCAGACTTTTCTCTCGCTTATCAACATGGCTTACTTAGATATTCCCTAATGTATTATTGGTAAACTGTCTCGGCGTCGCTCTCCGAATCACTACCAAAGGGAACATGCCGCCTTTCCAATGACTAATGAACTCAGAGAGTAGTCTTATAGAGCATGCCACCATAGTCCCCGCCTGACCGCGCGCTCAAACCGGGATAACGATGCCAGGGTCGAGTTTCGGTCAAACAGCACGCAACAATACACTGCAGCACCAACAGCTTTTGTTTTATTCCGAAAGAAATTCTACAATTCTTGAAGCATCAAATTTTGTGTTTAGTCTTCAAACCGCACTCGCCTTTATGGTTGACGCGCACTTGGCAACGTTGCGTAATGTCAGCCGTAGATTGGTTTAGTTGTCAATAAAGAGGCAAGCGCGCGTCAAGCACGGAGGAGAGTGAGGCTTGAAGACTTAATGCTTGCTTTGATTTTCTAGGAATATCAAAGTTTTTTGGAATCAAACAACAGTTTTGCGTGTCACAGCCCGATGTTGCATTTTCCCACACAAAAACTCAATCCTGGCATCGTTATCCAGATTTGAAGGCGTTATTTGGGGCAAGCACTAATCCTCAAAACACCGTGCAAGCAGGGCAGCCGGGTCGTAGCTACAACTACGTGAGGTAATGGGGCGTGATCACTGCCCGTTATAATTAGGTACATACTTATTACACAATATACATGATAATGATTTTACTGTAAAAACTGCTGGTTTGGTGGTTCCAGGCTATGTATGTTCCAAACGCAAGGTGTTTTTAGAGCGTGATTAACGTCGACTCTGCTGCACTCTCAGTGAAGGTCCTTCACTCATAGTCGCGTGTTGGCTGATAGATGCCGTCCTTGCACCATCGGGGGACCCTGATCTTAAGGATAGGCACTCTCCCCAGCCCCTCCGGGGCGACGGTTGGAAACAGTGACGCTCAGATGATAAAAGGGTACGCGGGAGAGAGAAAGAGTGGACGGAAATTGGATTCGGTGGTAGACGGGCGTGACAGCCGTTACCCATACTCGACACCTCAGCCATAAACCGGCGTCTACCCTGAGCCTTCCCGTACACTTCTCGTGGTCACTACCCGTGTCAGCGACGTCACGTTTTACCCTCACTCAAAGTCAGCCTGTCGTTAATTACTACTGAGGCATATTCTAAGGATCATGAATGTCACGGCGTTTGCTCATTTTTGTAGCTGGCCATGATACGGCAGGATATGTTTCATGTTATGGTCCACACAAACTAGGCCTGTGTGATCACGCACCCACGGTCTCGCAGACTTCCGCTACCTTAGTGCGTTGCGAGACCCCCACTGTAGGAGGACAACCTACCTGCTGACATTTGTGACGCACACAGCGGCATTGCAAGACTGTCACATAGCTGAGCTCTCCAGACGAAGCTCATGCTGGAGGGACTCCTCTTCACCAGACGAACACAGCAGAGGCTGCTGCCGCTGAGGGCGGGGCCCTCGCTGAACTTCTGGAAATGAAGAGCTGACTGGTCTGTCCACACTGCAGAGCCTGAAGGCAGCACAAATGGTCACTTCAAATATCGTAAGATAAAGCACGCACTTCGGGAAACTGTTAATTGATGTATGAACATTTGTCCCTTATATGGGTTCAAGGGCGCCCAAACCCTAAGATGATATAGCTTCTGACTGGACGTTAGTGGTAGGGCATCTGCTATAGGCCAGTACTCAGGCATTCCAAACCAAACGGACAGATTTTTTAGGCCTCTTCAAGATCTCTGATGAGAAAAGCACGCAAAAATTTGCTTAAAAATAGAATAAACCACTCACATATGGTACCAAATACCTTCAAAGGCACAAGCAGTAGCATTGCATTGCCTTTTATTGCATTTTTATTGCATGTAAGAAATAGCTTCTTCCATACGTATCAGACCGACAGCAGTGAGCGAAATACTCATTATTGCATTGCAAATTATGCAGTACTTTGAAAGCAGGAGCGTGATATTTGCATAGGATGGCAAAAAAGAAAATCCCTATCGCTTATTCTTGCACTGAAAAGGCTGGCCAAGGCAACCCATAATAAAGGGCTCACACACCGCAAGGAAATCCTCGGCACGGCTCTCAGCGGCCCCACCTTCCTATCCATGAGCACAGTTCAGGGTGTACTGACCAAGGACCCGTAGCCCTACCCGTCTCACGACCGGCACCCACCGTCCTGGCACATGTTGAGTCCGATCCAGGCCTCCTCCCAGCCCAGCGTCACCAGCAGTGCCGACAGACGCACGTGCTCCTCCTCTGACGTCACAGCCGCAAGATGGCCGCCGCGGCGTTGACACGTGGCCTCCGCCTCCGGCCATGAGACCGGCGCGCCCGGAAGGTCATTCACCAGCCAATCAGAGCCGCCCGCCGTGATGGAGCCAGGCCGCGCTGGAAGGTGTGAACAGGTGGATGTGTGAAGACTCTCGCATCAGTCGAGCATTTTACCCGATGTAGAGGAAAGGATAATTTCAACTCAGTTTTATGGATAGATCGCTAAAAGATTAACCGACTCTGCAGATTTCAAACCTAAATTAACCAGTCTGACTCCACAGAAACACTGTTGCGCTTGTGCTGTTTTCAAAAACAGTTTTTTTTACAAGGGATTAGTTACCAACATGAGAGCTACCTGTCAATGTCCTATCTTTTAAAGGGAGTGTGGCACCTTTATAACGTGATTTTAACTGAGAAAGCCAAGTTGTAAAGCAAGTCGGAAAATCCGGTACTCTATATATCATTTGTCTTGGAACTCGATATTTCCGTAGAAAAAAGCTAAAACCTACCCGAAATGTACCTCTCATGTACCCCTCGCCAGGCAGCCATTGTTGAGAGCTGCTGGTATGACGACATATGCTGACGTCACGATGAGCATCAGCCAATCGAAGCCCTTGAAGTGTTTCGAGTATGGTAGTGGTTGTCAGATCATGACATCATCCACAGGCAGATATTTATTTATTTTCCTAGAGGAGTATTTTAAAAATCAAAATATTGAGCTTATTGTACATTTTTCAGGGAAATCATGAGTGGTTTCATTATTTTCGGCTAAAAGTACGCCTAATTACACTAAATTCCAGGATTCGATCAAGTTGCCACATTCCCTTTAATTCTGATCACAGGAGGACAATTGGTTAACACGCGCATTGGAAGGGGTCTTAAAGTGCTCCCACCTATGTTTTCAAGGTGGTCGGAAAACCGTACGTAGCCGGAAACTGCTACTTGGCTACCTTTGAGCGAATTGATGAGCACGTCATTCGGTGAATGAGCTTTTTTTAATCGATCAATACTTTTTACTTTCAAAACACACCTACATTTTGAGATTGCCAAAATCACGCCGCCGCACCGGTTCACCTGCACTGTAGACCGAGTGGTGACGTAATAACGCCATACAAGCGGGATGATATGTCACTGTCTCCTGACATGCAGGTCGAAGTAAAAGGTCACAGGCAAAGGTCATACAAACATCTTCAAGGTCGTTGACCCCAATGCTTCTGTGTAAGATGACGTTACTAAGTGTGACGTATGTTATGCTATGACTTCATAGTTAAAGTTTCTCAATGTCGAGGTCAATGTTTTAATATCAATGCATATCCGTAAGGTCGTAAAAAAGCAATAAAGACCTGAGAAAAGGTATCACAATGCATTTATGGGCTTATATCAGTTGTAGCATGATTTGAAAATTTTCGTTCTGGGTGATGTCTCAGGTCTTCTATGCTGGTCCAAGTACTCGATTAAAACAGAATTTTGGACTGGAAGCATGTATAACATGACTTTCTTGCGGATGGTTTGGTTAAGGTCAAGGATCCTACGCAATTATTAGCAACAAAATAAACGTCACGAGCATCAGGTCAAGAGCGTAGAGCTGCGTGGTGCGTTTCTTTTCCTTTATTTGTTGCAATGTTTCAATTTTCCATTCCAAGATAACACAAGGTCTGATCTGCGAGATACTTAGTGCTGAGCTGCGTAACGGTCACGAAGGAAGCATCACGGTAAAAATGTTTTGTGGAAATAATACAGCCAGATGTGAGGACCTTTAGAAACCTGGACAGTGGGCTTTAGAGCGCTATTTATCAGTGTGTTTTCATAAATCCTGGACGAAGATATCAATTTGTAGTTCAGCTGTACATAAGAAATTTCAATCATTTCTAAAAACAAATTACGAAGAGATGATTTTTCAGGTGAGTGCAGCAGTGCGGGTGTTATCACAGACGGCAGCAGAGTTCAGCTTACTCGGTGTCACGGCGGCCCGCCCGCAGCTGATGCTTCTGTCTCCGAACAGACACTGCACGGACACCACGTGCTCACGGCCCATTCGCAGCCCGGACCACAGCAGGCTGGTCTGTTCGGTGGTGGTGTTGAAGACCGCCTCTCCCGCCACCTCCACCACCACCGCGTACCGGTCAGCGCGCACGGACGCAGCTGACGCCTCTGCCACCGCCGGCCGCCAGGTGGCGTTCAGGTGGCCCGACCAGCTGGCTGCCACCTCCAGGGAGACATCGGCCACCAGCGCTGCGCACAGGGGTGTCGTCACACTGCTGGAACGCAGGTCAATGACGGTGCAACGGCGGCACAGACCACCACAGCACACTACGTCACCATCTCATTCATTAGACAGGGTGTTGGTGATGAAGGTTAGGTAGGAGAATTCCCTGGGTAAAGACTTGTCACCGGCAGCTCTTTTTTGGTGTGACATCTTCTTTTGCCACCGTGGGAGAATGGCTGGTTAAAGGGAATGTGACACATTTATTGTTGAATTTGAACTAATATAGCCCGGAAAAATACCGGGAAACCCCAGGGTTTTATATTGCATTTCTCCCAAAACTATTCATTTAGCTTTGTTCGATACCTTGGATGCACTGACCTGCCACTGCGTCCACGTTTTCTCCAGACGCCACTTCCTCTACAGCTGCGGGTGCAGCAACCAGCCGGGAGGGTGCGCCACCCAGTGACACTGAAACTCGGGGAGCGGTCCAATGTTAGTCAAGCTTTAACCGTAATCAGTGTCATATGTTAGTAAGCTGTCCATGCTGCTCATTTGGAAGAACTTTGGATTCCGGCCCGCTCAGCAGCATAGAAAAGCTTGGCGTCGATTCACCTACGACTCATCTACGGCGATAAATCTCTAAGTCGGCATAGGTCGGCTGCCAACCACACCATGACTAACTGAACTGAGCTGACGGTCTCCCTGTGCTTTCCCGGGTCTTTACAATTAGTATCTAAATGTGACTGAGCTAATTTTCAGAATAAGCTCGTTGAGAAGTTTACAGGGACGTCAATCTTGGAATACCTGGAAAAAGTATAGAAAAGTTGCAATAAGAAAGTGGGGATATAGCCGGTAGGCTTGGGGCAAACTAAAGTAAAACAAAGTCACGCGATGAAAGATATAGCCAAAATAACAGCGTCACAGGGTGGAAAATTTATCCACAAGATGTTACCTTTTGCCTTCCAAGCATCCTTCACTCAAAAATGATTTTAAATATCAAGAGGACCAAGGTCCAATGTTTACACCGAAATTGACTAATTCTGCTTTTAGCTACTTGCTCAGATTAAGCACCAAAACCTTGCTTATAGACTATAAAGGCGACGGAGCAAAAGTTTGGCAGCTTTGGGGATTTATCCCGAGCTTTTTTTTGGGGAGGAGGGGGGAAATTCATTCCCCCTCCATTATAGTTTCTGAAGAGTGAGGGTTGTTTATCTGACATGCCTTTCCGCACTTGATGTTCAGGGACTGCGCAATCGCGGCAAGCAAAAGAAGAAAATGGGAGCGCACTTCTCTCCTACAAAACCCAAGGTTTCGAACTCGGAAACTTTCAGTCGGAAGATCGATGTGTTGTCATCCAGCTAAGTCCGAATACTAGAGATGATGGTGAGGGGAGGCTAACTCGAAAATATCGGGTCCGGAGGAGAAGTAGAAATGATGAGGAGACTTAAGTGCTTGGCTGTGTCGGCTGGGTCAAATACACACTTGGTGTCACGTGAGCAAGTCTGGTGGCTGAAGCTGCTAACGGTATTGGTGGCTTCCGAACGACGCTAGTGCCTTTGCTTTAACTTGGACTGAGATTGAGGCCACGCTGAAGCGCGAAGATAGAAGCTGCTCTGAAAGAGAGGTCGAGATAACGCAATGTTGTCAACATAATTGGAGAAAACCTCGAGGAGCTAGAAGAAAGGTACTTTGTTCCCATTCTATTGATTTTCTTCAAATTGGACACCCGTTATCATAGCACAAAAAGCTGCTCCATGCAGTATGGTGCTATATTCCGGTCTCTACCTACTCATTCTAGGCGTTTGGGGTAGCTATTTTTTCTCTCTACGTAGCTTGTATGGCGTCAGTTCTCTGTAACTAGTTCATTGTGTATTCAAACACATACAGCTCTTTTATGGACACAGTAAGACTATTATAGCCTGTTCAGTCAGGCCGTGCATTAAGGAACACCCTGCAAACGCAAACGACCAGTAAATGTATCACTGGAAGCAGGGGCAGATTAAGGGGATGCCACTGGAGAGCGGACACTCCCTCCCCGGCAGTGCGCAATTTCTGCATCTAAGGAAAACAGGAAAGCTACAAATCTCCAGTTCAATGTATCAATGACACAATCCAGTTTTGAGGGAACGGCACCTATCGAGCAATCAAATAGAAAGAAATGTTTCATTATGAGGAAGAAACAACGCATGAAGCATAGCATGGTACGTTTCTGGGTACAAATAATGACACCAAACATATAAACAAAATTTTCAAAAGCAGAGCAGCGCTTCTGTAAAATACAGTAGCTCTTCTACATGCCAAAATCGACGCCCCTTCCTCGTCCCCTCGATAGCAGCCGTCCCTCCCTCAGCTAAACCCTGGATCCGCCTCTAGGTGGAAGCCATTAGTATAACAGCTTGCATACACATCGCGACGACGACACAGTGTGCACAGTTGCAAACTTAGCAGCCGTGGCGGGGAGGTTCATGGCCATGTCCATTCGACACCATTCAACCCCCATGAAATCGATAGCCGCGCGAATAGCATGACACTGCCACGGCTATAATGCACACCTTAACCAAAAGAATGACTAATACAAGAAAATATAGCAAGTTGGAACGTCCAAAAGCTGATCTTAAAGCTACCAACAACTACGTGCCGTATTTGACTGACAATGTAAGAAATGATTTATAATCGAATACTTAAAATCGGGCATAAAAGACAGAAAAAATATATCACCTTGAGGAGGTTAGGCAATGTTTGAACACTCACCGAACTTGACCTTGCGATGAAGAGAGGGCACGGAGGCAAGCCGAGGCACCACGGGGCTGATGAAGACATCGTAATCTTCATTGGCATCGAGTCCAGTCAGATTGTGCGAGCTCGCTGACGAGCTGATAACCTAACATCACAGACAAGCCATAATCATAACACAAACTAGATGGGGTCACTTCAGTCCAGTGTCATCGTTTTTCACTTTTTTTTTTTTTTTTCCTCAAAACCCAGCCCCAGCCCCTTTAAATTCTTGATTTTAAAGCTGTAAAAAACATTCCATTGGCCAAGCAATAGATCCAGGGGCACTCATGGGCTTTCAACTTTGACTTTTCACAATCGCCTGAAATTCCTTCCGACTGTGGTGCCATGGAGGACTGTTAAGATCTCTTGGTCAATTCTTACCTGGCCAGTAGCCATGCCCGGTGAATTCCGACCCGATCAGTGACCATGTCACAGTGAATTCTGACCTAGCCAGTGACTTTGCCCTATTGAGGTCGGACCTGACTAGTGACTATACTCTAGTGAGGTCGGACCTGGCCAGTGACTATGCCCTAGTGAGCTCTGACCTGGCCAGTGATGATGCCCCGATGAGCTCTGACCTGGCCAGTGACTATGTCCCGGTAAGTTCTGACCTGACCAGTAACTATGTTCCGGTGAGCTCTGACCTGGCCAGTGACTATGCCCCGTTGGGTTCTGACCTGGCTAGTGACTATGTCCCGGTGAGTTCTGACCTGACCAGTGACTATGCCCCGGTGAGTTCTGACCTGGCTGGTGACTATGCCCTGGTGACTTCTGACCTGGCCAGTGGCTATATCCTGGTGAGTTCTGACTTGGCCAGTGACTATACCCCGGTGAACTCTGACCTGGCTGGTGACCGCGCCGCCAGTCCCTGTGATGGCCAGCAAGCTGTGGGAGGTGCGCCATCCCCTGCGGCGCCAGTTCCAGTCGAGCTGCAGCGAGCCACCGCCGTCCCAGACCGCCACCAGTGACTCCGGCAGCTGGAACTCTGCCGGCAACAGTCACAGGTCCACATACATCCTCTCGACCAGAAAATATCCAAGAGCCCAAGTGAAAATCCACTACAGGCACACACCAACCAGTCTGAATAGGTACAATCCACGACAGACAGAAAATATACACCAGTCTGAACACACATCCACTACATACAGCAAATGTACACTAGTCTAGGCAAAGATCCACTCAGAGGCATGTCCAGGATTTCGACAAGGGTGGCGGATGCTATCCTCGGTGCCCCCCTTTCGGAAGGCCCCATCATTTTTATAATTAACGTGAAATCTTCAAAAACTGAAAAAAATTGTAAGATGTCGGGGCATATCCACAATTTCCTCAATTGGGGTGGGGGGGCAAATGTAAGACTCGGGGTCCCAACTTGGAGGGTAAAATATTTGAAAAGTAAAGTAAATAAATATTATAGAAAGTAAAATATTTGCTAACTGAATAATTTGCAAGGTAACTATTTTCAATGTGCTTAGAAAGTTTGACATTTTCCGGGGTCCCACGACCATTTCTTGGGGGGGTGACCTCGAGACAAGCTCTGGGGGCCCCTGAGACCAAGCTTGAAGACCCCTAGAACAACTCTTGGGACCCTGAGACAAACTCTTGGTAGCCCCTGAGACCAGGCCTTTTATCCCTGTAATCCTAGCAGTCAGGTTGTACTAATTCAGGTTGTAGAGAAGCGGCGCTACATACGAAAATTTTCACTCCGTTTTAATTCCACTAAATCTGGTACAGATTCCTGCCATCTGGTACCGAGGTCACTTTGCCGTCACTGCCGTACCACTTTATGGAATAGGAAGCCCCGCCTGAGACCAACTCTTAGAGGCCCCGAAACCAATACCTTTGAAGCACCTGAGACGTACTCTTGGGAGCCCCTGGCTAACATTCCGGTGTCGTTTGGGTTCTCTTTGAAGGCCCGTCAGACATCACTGTGGGCCCCGTGCGGGGATCTTTTGCAGTGCTTAAGCCTGCCCAAGGGAGGTGATCGATGCCACCGCCCCTCCCCCTTTGAACAAGCCCCTGATCCTCTGCAGATACACATCCATAAGCCTGAGCACACAACCACTACATACAGTAAGTATGCACCAGCCTGAACATACATCCACTATGGTCACCCAAAAATTCCGGCGAGAGTCATAACTCTTCTGCAGACATCGGGAGACATTCAACGCCTCAACATCGCTCCACTGAAAGACATAGAAAAGTCCAAAAGAAATTGCCCCACCTATTTTTCCAATGTGGTCCCGGAGCTGTTCGCAGCCAGAAAACGCTACATAGCTAACTTTGAGAGAATTTCATTTCATTTCATTTTACGGGCACATGCTCCCATTTACAAACAAAGTCGTGATACTTAAAAACCTGATCTAAACAACTGACAACTCAATAGCTAAAACACAATCACACGCGCGAGCATTGTTATAAGATATATTTAGTGCTTGAAACTGTCCAATAAATGCGTACAAGTAGAACAGAATCAACTAAAAGGACCTAACATAGAGTATCACAGCAGATTTAAAACTAGCCACCTGCTCATTAAACGTATCTATCCGAGGACATCTCGGAATTCATTAACAGACCGCGGTACTCTGCCGAATATCCCCTCCTTCACCGTGCTAACTCTAGCGTAAGGCACACTCAATAGCTGATTTGTTCCCCCTCTTCTTGCTGGTACATGTAGAGGAAAACTGTCAAGGAGAATTGACGAATCTATCATGCCTCTATGCACTTTAAAGGCAAACATAATGTCATGTTGTAAAATACAGGCGGTGAGCGATGTTGTTCCATGGTGTGACAACAATTCATTGTAAGCAAGGGAGCCACATGCACTGCGACGAGGATCGTTTGCGTTAAGTCACATAAGGTGTTTATGCTGGACATGCTCGACTCGGTTCAAATGAATTCATGCAGTCCCCGCCCATATAACACTGCAGTACGCTAGAATTTATGAGTGTGTCGATTGGTGAAAGAATGATGAAAACCGGCCAATCGTTTTTTCCTTACAGGCTTTCAAAGTCAGACCTATATTTTGAGACCATCGCAAATGCGCGGTCGCACCAGTTCGCCTGCACAGTAAACCGAGTGGTGACGTAATAAAGTCATTAATCGGGATTATATGTCAAGGTGACCCCACGTGAAAGTCATAGGCCACAAGACAAGGTCATTGACCCCAGTGCTCCGGTCAGATGACATTATTTAGTATGTCTTTTTATGTTATGATTTCATATATATCAGTTCAAATCTCATTACGAAGGTGCCACATTCCCTCTGCTAGCCGAGTTCAACTCGTCGGTCCAGCGGCGCGGTGTATTCCAGTAAAGCTCCCTAAGTTCCTGGCAAGGTTAAAGGAACTGAGATATGGTCAAAGATTAGCCCAGTATGAAAAAGTTACATTGCCCAGCACTTGTACTGACAGAGTCACGCCTGCAAAACGCGCAGAATTGTGTGACGCTGGCCATCCCCGATACCTGAGTCGCAACATGCTGTTTTCACATGCACGAAATTTGTCAAGGCCTGTACATTAACATCATCGGTACATCCATTTTAAGCATTTTTTGGTTTCTTAGTTACAATGCTGACAAACTTTAAAAATACTAGTTTCTGTTTTCCCAATTTTCATTCAACAGTGACACTGTTTCGATGACGTCATAACTGGATTCTTTCTACCCGTCATGAAATAATTCATCGCTGTGTTCGCTACCACCGCCATTGCCGTTCCGTATTGCATGCCCAGTGGTTCTGCGCTCAGCGCAGCGATGTTTACCTCCTTCGCCCTGACAATGCCGCAAGCGAACACAACGCAACCCCGGGCGGCTGCCTGGCAACGGACAAACACCGGCCCGCCGCCCGCCCAGCCCACTCGCGGCTAGCGAACGTCTTACCGGCGGCCCAATGGACACATGCTGAAAAAGCTAGCCTGAGGTCGAGTTGCAATGACTTTCCATTCACGTGTAGCGAAGGTCCTTGGTAAGCGAGCTATGAGTGCACAATACCAGCCTGCTTTTTCTCCGATATGCTCTGCGCAGCACCGAATCTATTATATCTTTAATATTGCACAGAATTGATGCGTAGAAAGACTTGCAAGAAAATGGCTGCTGCAGTTTCATAACAAAATGCCCGAGTTTGAAGCTGTTTTCAAGCATCTGCAAGTGGGAGGATGTCGCGTTTTGTTAATTGTTGTCGGTAGTCCTGGGAAAACCCGTAATTGGATTTCATAATAGAAAACTTCCGGCATTTTGCTCCTCATCCACGATTTGAAAGGAATTTCTGTCAAGTTTGAGATGAAAAGAAGGATTACTTCTTTAAAACTAGAACAGAATGATGCAAAGGGCAACAAGTATATCCAATACATCAATTGTTACCATATTTTTCCAAAGAGAACGTGGGAGAACAGCGACAGGCAAAATGAGCGACAAACCATGCAAGACAATAATTATAGCGGAATATGAATGTAATTTTGAAAAGCGTTCAATAATACATTCGGTCTACCAGCTCCCTCAACTTCAATCCAACAATTCTGGAAATGAATTTTTACCTGACCTTTGTTTTGTTTTTCAAAGAAAAATGAGGCTTTCACCAAATGAGCTCTCAGCCAATAAAGCCCTTCCAGTAATACTCGGTGTGCATATTGGGAAGAGAAATAGTGTGTTTCTACGTAAAAATTTCACACCTCATACTTCGCTTGTACAAAAAAACGAGCTTTTGAATCTAACATATTTGTCTTTAGTGGATCAGCCCAAGAAACGGCTCCATTTGCAGAAGCCGCGGCCGTAAATAGCATTTAACCCAAATGAACAGCACCCTACACCGAAGTTGTACTCACCGGCATCGGCAGAGCAGCGAGGCTGTCCGCTACAGCCGAGCTCTGCTGTGAACTGATAGCTGCCACAGTCCAGCAGCACACCGTCCAGAGAACAGGCCAGAGTCACCCGGTACTCGGCACCCCAGAGAGGCAGCAGGACCGGCCAGCGGCGCTCGGCTACTTCAGTTGATGTAGCGACGGCGCCGTCTCTATCCGGCTCGCCAGGCCCGGAGATGTTCAACACGTAGAGGTGGATCGGTAGGCTGAGGGAAAACATGGTAGTGAGTGTGAGTGAGCGAAGTAGGAACCGTGTGGGGAGATTCCTGTAGATGCTGTGGTGGCCAGGCCAGCAAAATGCCACAATCTGGACAGTCGATCCCGACATTTAATGCCCAGCAAACAAAACAATGCTGTTTATTTTCAAATACAGAATTATTTTAACAGACCGACGTGAAGGCAGCAGCAATGCCTATTCACCAGAGCAGCTCTCTGTGTTCAGATTTGTGCTGAAGTTTAACAGCGCACCTGTAGGTTGTTGCTATCTGTGCGGTTGTGGGGACCGAGGCCTCGGGCTGACTCCACTGCAGCTCCACCCAGCCCTCCTCGTGAGGGGTATGGCTGAAAGTGGGCCGCGGTCGCCAGTCTGCCGAAACAAACCAATGCTGAACTGCGATAAAGACAGACAAAAATGCGCGATTCAGGCTGGTACAGAGAACCGAGCATGACTTAGAAAACGAGCGTTATTTCGTATGCGTGCATCGGAAATGCTCACATCATATAAAACAAGACATCTAATGTTTTGTTCTAAGCCATACTCTGTTAAAAACTGCGATAGCCGTCTTGTAAGGCATGCTTAAAAATTTAGTTTGGTTCTATTCGTCGCTTGTCCCAAATCTAACCGTTCGTGCAAAACTAGGCGTGGGTCAAGAGTGGAACCCTACGCCGGCCGCACCAGCACCGCCCCGCCTCCAGTCTCCGACGATCGCGGCAAGACAATAAAAGGGAAGGAGAGGAAAGGTACAGGACAGGGTGATTCTGGACCGGAAAATTGTATTCCTCCGTAAACAATGCAGTTGAGGACACACAAAATGTGAAACTAGGATTTTCTGGTATTCTGTGTAAGGTTGCTATGTATATATATACATATATATATATATATATATATATATATATATATATATATATATATATATATATATATATATATATATATATATTCGACTCTAATCCGGAAAATCGAGTCGACACCAAAGAAGCTTTCATCTGCAAAACAAGCTGTTATATTTAATGAACAATGTATATATATATATATATATATATATATATATATATATATATATATATATATATATATATATCAGAGAACTTTGGTAGCAGTTTTTCTTTTATGCATTTTTCGTTAAATATGACCGCATATTTGTTGTTTATGGCCTTCTTTTTGCTGTTTTCAATTGCTTGTACAACTGTTCTTAGGCTTTAGTGGAAAGTTTGTGGATAATACATCCAAAATTAATATATATTCATTCCAACGCGTTTCGCCATGCGTATGACATCTTTAGGGTATTCCATGTTTCATGTTACACTATGCAGGGTACAATCATTAAAACACTTAAGTACAAAATAATTGAATCATTTTGTTACACCATGCAATGTCGAGTGTTTAGTTTTTAATTCTTATATTTTACTTTCGTATCACCTACGATATTGAGCAAACATTAACGTGTCATTTTTGCTACCTGTGCTTCCGTTTAATCCTACAGAAACTTCAAATCATACACATTATACGTCATATTGTCAGAGTTTAGCCAGGACATGAGTGAAATCGAGAAAAAGGTGCTGAGCTCGAGCAAGGTGGTCGTTCTCCCTCACATCTACAAGCATTTTGTTGATGACATATACCTTGAAGTGGAAAACGAAGCGGACCTAAAAAGGCTAAAAGAACACATGGAATCAGAGTCAATCCTGAAATTCACATATGAGATTGGAGTCAATAACAAACTCCCGTTTCTGGACGTAACAACATTAAAATTTCTGATGGCCGCCATGACTTGAGTGTGTATCGCAAGTACCGCAAGCAAACCGATACAGGACACTGTCTCAATGCCCTCAGCAAATATCCATCGCGCTACAAAGTGGGAGTGGTCTGCACATACCTACGACGCGCTCTCAAGATCTGCAGCACGTGGCAGGCGCTGCACCGGGAAGTCACCATCATCAAACAGACCCTGACAAACAACGACTTCTCCACACAGATTCTGGGCGAGGAAATAAGCCGAGCTCTGACAAAGAACATCAACCCCAAGGAAAAGACTGAGGAAAAAGGACAAACACATCGACTGTTCTATAAGAATGTCATGACCCCGGCCTACAAACAAGACGAACGCGCGCTGCAAACCATCGTTAGGCAAAATGTGAAGCCAAAAGATCCCAGCGATAACATCCAGCTTCCCATATATTATAAGGGACGTCGAACATCAAACCTGGTGATGAAGAACAACCAGCTGGAAGAACCACCACCAAAGTCAACTGATGTAGTGTACATGTTTAAATGCCCATTTGGAGATTGCACACTCCACGAAAATGCATGCTACATCGGCCAAACAACCACCACTCTATCAAGACGAGTCACATGCCACCTTCAATCCGGTGCGACTCTTAATCACACGAAGACCACCCATCACCGCAACATCACTCGCCAGGAGCTTGTCGAGCACACCACCATCATCGCTCGCGAAGCCAACCACAGACGGCTGCAAATAATCGAAGCCTTCCTGATCCGGGAAAGAAAACCTCTCCTAAACGACCAGGTCGACTTCCAGGGCCTCGTTATGCTACTGGACCCAAACATTCGTCCAAGTCCTGGCTAAACTCTGACAATATGACCTATAGTTTGTATGATTTGAAGTTTCTGTAGGATTAAACGGAAGCATAGATAGCCAAAAATGACACGTTAATGTTTGCTCAACATCGTAGGTGATACAAAAGTAAGATATAAGAATTAAAAACTAAACACTCGACGATGCATTGTGTAACAAAATGATTCAATTATTTTGTACTTAAGTGTTTTAGTGATTGTACCCTGCATACTGTAACATGAAACATGTAATACCCTGAAGATGTCATAGGTATGACGAAACGCGTTGGAATGAATATACATAGATGAATTTTGGATGTATTATCCACAAACTTTCTACTGAAGTAAGAACAGTTGTACGAGCAGTTGAAAAACAGCAAAAGAAGGCCATAAACAACAAATATGTGGTCATATTTAACGAAAAATGCATGTATATATACATATATATATATATATATATATATATATATATATATATATATATATATTCCAGTATTTCGGCAATATGTTTTCCTTGATGCTCTGGCGATTAAACACGAATGAAGCTTCACATTTGGATACTTTTCTTTGAAGTTTTTAAAATTTCCTATAATTGTTATGTTTTCAGGTGAAATAGCATGAACGATGATTCCAAAGTTCATTAATTTCGAAATAGTTTCTATTGTTTCACACAATCATTTGCAAAAGTACATATTTTGAGCTCTTAGTTCCTTCATCGTTGAAAAATACAATCAATCAGTTAGACACATTTAGTTACCGTACATTATCATTTCGACATGAAGAAAATATCAACACTTCGCAGCGTGTTAAAACACAACCAATCACAGTTACAAACCGCCAAAAAACTAGTTCACATAGAAACACTTCAAGTAGCTGTTATGATGATTGTTAAGCTCCCTCCCCATAGTGTTAGTGATTGTTGTGAATTGAGTTGGATGTTGAGTGTGGGTTTCTGCTGATCGATGTAAAGTGATTCTAGAATTCCTAGTTTGTGGGTATGGTCGGTGGATGCGATGATGACGGTGTTGTGGACAATCATGTCCCGTGTCAGTGATGTGCTATGTTTGTCAGTCATGCGATGTTTGATTGTGCCATGTTGGAGGTGCATGGTTAAGCGCCGACACAGGGTCGTTGTTGTCACACCAATGTAGTGGGCAGCATGAGGTCGGCAATCATCATGGGGCAAAGTGAATTCGTACACTACATTGGTGCGTTTCAACGTCCCTGTCGGGGCAGAACTGTTGCGCATGATGAGGTGTTTTGTTTTTTTGTGTCGTGTAGTATATTTTGAGATGTAGTACTTCTTGGTTTTTGCACTGCGTGTTGCGTCTTATGATATCTTTGAGTACTCTTTCGTTAGTTTTGTGTGAGGTGTTCATATAGTTTTTGTAGAAGACGTTATGGGTAACTTTGCTGCTTGTGGCTGTTTTATCTCTTTGTTGGAGTTGCCTGTTGTTTTCGGCGTCTACTGCATTATTTGTGAAGCCATTATTGACAAGTAGCTGTTTCAAACGAGTGAATTCCTTGCTCATCTTTCCATAGGTTGAGCTGTGTCCTATTGCCTTTTTTACAAATGCACGAAGAACACTAGTTTTATATCGCTCCGGGCATTCACTTTTTGCATTCATTTTTATGCCATTGTTAGTCTGTTTTCTGTAACGCTTGTTACAAACTTAGAGTCTTCTACTATGTACAGAAAGGGCAATACGTTATCTCTGCTTAGTTCTTATGTGAAGTGGAGAACCGAATTGCGTTGGAATTTCTCAATCAAAACCTTGATATGTTCATAGTCCCGGATCTCTATGAATATGGCATCACATTAGCGGGCGAAAGTAAAGGGGGACGTGTGCTTGGCGCTCAAATATATTTTACATATGAAATAAAAAGTGGAATGGCATCCCAGTGTCACTCCCTGCTTTTGGGTGTATAGTTTGCCATTTGGAGCAAGGAAGGGTGAGTCAATTGTCAATGCTTTAAGAAAGTCACGTAGTATTCTCTCTGAAAGGTTGTGTTTCTATGTGGACCCATTTTTTGGCGGTGTGTAAGTGTAATTGCTGGTGTTTTAACAGCTGTGAAGTGTTAATATTTTCTTCATGTCGAAATTATAGTGGACGGTACCTGAAAGTGTCTAAGAAAATGAGCTGGTTTTAATGCAATTGTATTTTTTAACGATGAATATTTGAACTAGGAACTAAAAATATGCACTTTTCTTGAAAATGATTGTGTGAAACAATAGACACTAGTCGCAATTAATGAACTTTGGAAGCATCTTACATAAACTTTCACCTGGAAACAGAATAACTATAAGAAAACTAGGAAAACTTATTTCATCACCAGTGCATCAAGGAACACACACACACACACACACACACACACACACACACACACACACACACACACACACACACACACACACACAATGTATATATATATATATATATATATATATATATATATATACACGTTCAAATCTAATCAAGGTATCACATTTCCAAACACTATTCCTGTCCGGGGCTGGATTTTGCCCACCCCTCATGCTTTTTTGGGATATCCCCAAATGGTTCAAGATAAACGTTTGAAACTTTCTTACTTTTCCTTAAACTAAATCGGGCGGATCCTCTGAAGGTTTTGAGGTAGCACCCTTACCAGGGGTGAAGCTATAAGCTGGTATCTGAGGAGGATCTACTCGCAAATAGAGATTTATCATACACGGCGCGTTCTTCTTAAAATAAAACCACCCATAACAATGTTGAGAGCAGTTAGAAGGCTTGAACGATATGAATAAGATATCATGTGATAGTTCATTAACATTTCATATAATTTTTTGACAGAGGTGGTTCCAGAAACTTAAAATGTAATACTTGAAATGAAATAGGCTTGTACTCTTGCAGAGTGAGTAGACTGCTTACCGGACAGCTTAGAGGAAAACAAGTCACCATACAATGCTCCCAAACCTATATTATATATAATGTTAAATATATATATATATATATATATATATATATATATATATATATATATATATATATATATATATATATATATATATATATATATATTTCATTATAATATTGCACATGGGTGCTCGGATGCTGTAATGAAGGGGCCTTCACCGATGTGAAAGCATATTTTAGCATACTAAGCGCAATGAATGGGACAGGCATCGAAGACTTAGGTGGAGCCACAAAAAGTATAAACAGTAGAGTGGCATATGTACAATGGTACATACATGTTATTTAGACATTAGCAACATGCACCTTGCCCCACTATTCCTTTTTTCTGCATCCGCTTCTGATTTTTGGACATAATAACCTTTTTCTCTATGAGAAATATGTCACACAGCATCTGAGGTTTGTTGAAATATGCAGCAAAAAACTGGTGAAATATATCGACATCACCATATAATTCTGGCCGTGGATTTGCCATTGAGCTTTGGATTTTCACGTAATTGATTAATTGAAAGATATGACAATTGTTCCATCAATTCTCAGTCAATACTTCCTAGTTTTTTTCATCGAAAAACTTGGCCAAGAATTACGGAGAATCTAAAAGGTGGCTAAAACGTAAATTTTTCACGCCCATACCCACAATTTTGAAAATTTAGAAATTGCCTTTTTGAAAATGGAGTTAGGCGTTAGATAAATTTATCACATTTTGAATTTTTGACTATCATATAATACTTTTGGGACTCTCACATTTCTCTTCTTACGCGTCAATGCTTTGGAATTTTGAGTGGTCTCTCACATCTGAGACATTGCTTGCCTCCCAGAGTCATCTCCCCGATAGTCAGCTCCCTGGTTATCTCCCGCGTCCGATACTGCATCAGCGTATTCGGTAACGGGACCCAAACCAATAACATTCGGCTCCAAAAAATTATTAACTATGCTGCAAAAGTCATTTTTGGTCGCAAAAAGTTTGATCACGTATCGGATGTGTTAGAGGACCTGGACTGGCTGTCGGCGGGTGAGCTGGTGAGGTATCACACACTTGTACTTGTGCACAAGGTGGTGTGTTTCGGGGAGCCAGAGGAGCTGGCTCTGGGATTCGAAGAGGTCCGGCTTACCCGAGAGCGCAGCACGAGGCAGGATGGAGACTTTCGGGTGCCGCGCTCATGGAGTAATATGGGACAGCGCAGATTTAAAGCCCGGGGTCCGTTGTTATACAATGATCTGCCTAATGACCTGAAAATGCTACCAGTGCCTATTTTCTGCCGCGCCCTCAAGCGCCAACTCTTGGCGGAGCGGATTTAGGGCGATGTGAGTGTGTGGTGGTGCGCTGGGTGAATAGCGATATGTAGTATTTTAAGTGATTATTTCTTAATGTACGATTTTAACTGGTTTGTGTTGTATGAAGTGTGTCGCCTAACTATATCCCCAACCATTAATAGCTTGACGTAGGGTCCTAATAGCCACAACTGTTCTTTTAACTGTGGATGACTCTGAATAAAAAAATAAAATAAAATAAATAAAAATATCAGACTGGTATATTTTGAGATCTGCCCCATCCCTTACAGGAAGAGGGGTAGCCATGAGTCTGAGACATGAATAGGGGTAGCCAAGGGCCTGACAGGAATAGGGGTAGGTAGCCTGTAGCCTGAAAAATAGGGGTAGCCAGTAGTCTTACAGGAACCGGAGTTGATTTTTTGCTGTTTTGTTTGGAGAGGTACGACTAGACAGTAATTTTTAAAAGCTGGAATCTTAATCATGCTGGAGAGATTTTTTCTTATGCGCCACTACCATTGGGAAGGCTTTTGAGGTGTTTGATTACCTTTCGGGCAACCGAGTACCTCCAGACGGAGGCATTTCAGGTCGTCGCCCATCGCCCTCGACGTGAGAAAGGCGAAACGCACGAAGCGCGCCCGGTGCAGCTCACCAAAGCCGTGGGTGTTCTCATTAATGTCCGTCCTGTGCTTGATGAAGAACTGGGAACAGGAGGCATAGCTGTGTGCATCAATCGATTAATAGTTCTCGACGCGAACAGTTGATGATTGCTTCTAACGATGCGTAGGTTATTTTCTGCTGTATCTTAGGGCAGAAAAATTTCATCTATGGTAGACTTATTCCTTTCAAATACGATTTTGAACCCCATCATGAGAGAAAGACGGAGGGACAGAGGTTGTGTTAATGCATTTTTCCCCACTCTGGTTCATTACATTGGGCAGTTAGCGCCATAGAGCTGTAATGACGCGCCAGTTACCGTGACGGTCTGCTGTTGGGACCAGTGCTGGCAGTCAGTTACCGTGACGGTCTGCTGTTGGGACCAGTACTGGCAGTCAGTTACCGTGACGGCCTGCTGTTGGGACCAGTACTGGCAGTCAGTTACCGTGACGGTCTGCTGTTGGGACCAGTACTGGCAGTCAGTTACCGTGACGGCCTGCTGTTGGGACCGGTACTGAGTTACCGTGACAGTCTGCTGTTGGGACCAGTACTGAGTTACCGTGACGGTCTGCTGTTGGGACCAGTACTGAGTTACCGTGACGGTCTGCTGTTGGGACCAGTACTGAGTTACCGTGACGGTCTGCTGTTGGGACCAGTGCTGGCAGTCAGTTACCGTGACGGTCTGCTGTTGGGACCAGTACTGGAGTTACCGTGACGGTCTGCTGTTGGGACCAGTACTGAGTTACCGTGACGGTCTGCTGTTGGGACCAGTACTGGCAGTCAGTTATCGTGACGGTCTGCTGTTAGGACCAGTACTGGCAGTCAGTTACCGTGACGGTCTGCTGTTGGGACCAGTACTGAGTTACCGTGACGGTCTGCTGTTGGGACCAGTACTGGCAGTCAGTTACCGTGACGGTCTGCTGTTGGGACCAGTACTGGCAGGTTGCCGTGACGGTCTGCCGTTGGGACCAGTACTGGCAGTCAGTTACCGTGACGGTCTGCTGTTGGGACCAGTACTGGCAGTAGTTACCGTGACGGTCTGCTGTTGGAACCAGTACTGAGTTACCGTGACGGTCTGCTGTTAGGACCAGTACTGAGTTACCGTGACGGTCTGCTGTTGGAACCAGTACTGAGTTACCGTGACGGTCTGCTGTTGGGACCAGTACTGAGTAGTTACCGTGACGGCCTGCTGTTGGGACCAGTACTGGAAGTTACCGTGACGGCCTGCTGTTAGGACCAGTACTGAGTTACCGTGACGGTCTGCTGTTGGAACCAGTACTGAGTTACCGTGACGGTCTGCTGTTGGGACCAGTACTGGAGTCAGTTACCGTGACGGCCTGCTGTTGGGACCAGTACTGGCAGTCAGTTACCGTGACGGTCTGCTGTTGGGACCAGTACTGGCAGTCAGTTACCGTGACGGCCTGCTGTTGGGACCAGTACTGGCATTCAGTTACCGTGACGGTCTGCTGTTGGGACCAGTACTGGCAGTCAGTTACCGTGATGGTCTGCTGTTGGGACCAGTACTGGAGTTACCGTGACGGTCTGCTGTTGGGACCAGTACTGGCAGTCAGTTACCGTGACGGCCTGCTGTTGGGACCAGTACTGGCAGTCAGTTACCGTGACGGTCTGCTGTTGGGACCAGTACTGGCAGTCAGTTACCGTGACGGTCTGCTGTTGGGACCAGTACTAAGTTACCGTGATGGTCTGCTGTTGGGACGAGTACTGGCAGTCAGTTACCGTGACGGTCTGCTGTTGGGACCAGTGCTGGCAGTCAGTTACCGTAACGGCCTGCTGTTGGGACCAGTACTGGCAGTCAGTTACCGTGACGGCCTGCTGTTGGGACCAGTACTGGCAGTCAGTTACCGTGACGGCCTGCTGTTGGGACCAGTACTGGCAGTCAGTTACCGTGACGGTCTGCTGTTGGGACCAGTACTAGAGTTACCGTGATGGTCTGCTGTTGGGACGAGTACTGGCAGTCAGTTACCGTGACGGTCTGCTGTTGGGACCAGTACTGGAGTTACCGTGACGGCCTGCTGTTGGGACGAGTACTGGCAGTCAGTTACCGTGACGGTCTGCTGTTGGGACCAGTACTGGCAGTCAGTTACCGTGACGGTCTGCTGTTGGGACCGGTACTGAGTGACCGTGACGGCCTGCTGTTGGGACGAGTACTGGCAGTCAGTTACCGTAACGGCCTGCTGTTGGGACCAGTACTGGCAGTCAGTTACCGTGACGGCCTGCTGTTGGGACCAGTACTGGCAGTCAGTTACCGTGACGGCCTGCTGTTGGGACCAGTACTGGCAGTCAGTTACCGTGACGGTCTGCTGTTGGGACCAGTACTAGAGTTACCGTGACGGCCTGCTGTTGGGACGAGTACTGGCAGTCAGTTACCGTGACGGTCTGCTGTTGGGACCAGTACTGAGTTACCGTGACGGCCTGCTGTTGGGACGAGTACTGGCAGTCAGTTACCGTGACGGTCTGCTGTTGGGACCAGTACTGGCAGTCAGTTACCGTGACGGCCTGCTGTTGGGACCAGTACTGGCAGTCACTTACCGTGACGGCCTGCTGTTGGGACCAGTACTGGCAGTCAGTTACCGTGACGGTCTGCTGTTGGGACCAGTACTGAAGTTACCGTGACGGCCTGCTGTTGGGACGAGTACTGGCAGTCAGTTACCGTGACGGTCTGCTGTTGGGACCAGTACTGGCAGTCAGTTACCGTGACGGTCTGCTGTTGGGACCAGTACTGGCAGTCAGTTACCGTGACGGTCTGCTGTTGGGACCAGTACTGGCAGTCAGTTACCGTGACGGTCTGCTGTTGGGACCAGTACTGGAGTTACCGTGACGGCCTGCTGTTGGGACGAGTACTGGCAGTCAGTTACCGTGACGGTCTGCTGTTGGGACCAGTACTGGCAGTGTTACCGTGACGGCCTGCTGTTGGGACCAGTGCTGGCAGTCAGTTACCGTGACGGCCTGCTGTTGGGACCAGTACTAGTAGTTACCGTGACGGTCTGCTGTTGGGACCAGTACTGGGAGTTACCGTGACGGCCTGCTGTTGGGACCAGTACTGAGTTACCGTGACGGTCTGCTGTTGGGACCAGTACTGGCAGTCAGTTACCGTGACGGCCTGCTGTTGGGACCAGTACTGGCAGTCAGTTACCGCGACGGCGTGCTGTTGGGACCGGTACTGGCAGTCAGTTACCGTGACGGCCTGCTGTTGGGACCAGTACTGGGTTACCGTGACGGTCTGCTGTTGGGACGAGTACTGGCAGTCAGTTACCGTGACGGCCTGCTGTTGGGACCAGTACTGGCAGTCAGTTACCGTGACGGCCTGCTGTTGGGACCAGTACTGGCAGTATTACCGTGACGGCCTGCTGTTGGGACCAGTACTGGCAGTTACCGTGACGGCCTGCTGTTGGAACCAGTACTGGCAGTCAGTTACCGTGACGGCCTGCCGTTGGGACCGGTACTGAGTTACCGTGACGGTCTGCTGTTGGGACCAGTACTGGCAGTCAGTTACCGTGACGGCCTGCCGTTGGGACCGGTACTGGCAAGTTACCGTGACGGTCTGCTGTTGGGACCAGTACTGGCAGTCAGTTACCGTGACGGCCTGCCGTTGGGACCGGTACTGGCATAGTTACCGTGACGGCCTGCTGTTGGGACCAGTACTGGCAGTCAGTTACCGTGACGGCCTGCCGTTGGGACCGGTACTGGCATAGTTACCGTGACGGTCTGCTGTTGGGACCAGTACTGGCAGTCAGTTACCGTGACGGCCTGCCGTTGGGACCGGTACTGAGTTACCGTGACGGTCTGCTGTTGGGACCAGTACTGGCAGTCAGTTACCGTGACGGCCTGCTGTTGGGACCAGTACTGGCAGTCAGTTACCGTGATGGTCTGCTGTTGGGACCAGTACTGGCAGTCAGTTACCGTGACGGCCTGCTGTTGGGACCAGTACTGGCAGTCAGTTACCGTGACGGCCTGCTGTTGGGACCAGTGCTGGCAGTCAGTTACCGTGACGGCCTGCTTTTGGGACCAGTACTGGCAGTCAGTTACCGTGGATGTCTGCTGTTGGGACCAGTACTGAGTTACCGTGACGACCTGCTGTTGGGACCAGTACTGGCAGTCAGTTACCGTGGAGGTCTGCTGTTGGGACCAGTACTGGTTAGTTACCGTGACGACCTGCTGTTGGGACCAGTGCTGGCAGTCAGTTACCGTGACGGCCTGCTGTTGGGACCAGTACTGGCAGTCAGTTACCGTGGAGGTCTGCTGTTGGGACCAGTACTGGCAGTTAGTTACCGTGACGACCTGCTGTTGGGACCAGTACTGGCAGTCAGTTACCGTGACGGTCTGCTGTTGGGACCAGTACTGGCAGTCAGTTACCGTGGAGGTCTGCTGTTGGGACCAGTACTGGTAGTTACCGTGACGGCCTGCTGTTGGGACCAGTACTGGCAGCACCGCGTCCAGGAGACGCCGTCCTCGCTGTAGTCCACCTGCAGGCGCATCCAGTTGACGTAGTCGGGCCGGTCGAGCGCCGCCGGCGGACCCTGGCTCACCACACCTGACGAACGCAAACCACTCTCAACTGGATTCACCTGGGCAAAACTTATTGTTTTTTAGAATCGGAAAGAGTCTGATATGGGAAGAATGTAGCATCAGATTAAACCTGTATTTGTGGCACCCTTCTTTTTTATATATTCACATTGATAAACATTTAACATCTCATTTAGCTACGCCCGGGCAGCCTTTTTCGTGTTATTTTTACAGAACGAGCCACCACAAGCCACTGTTCAGAGAAAAAATTGGCTGTACTTCAAGCTTTCACATATCGACTTGGGCTGGAAAGCACTAGCTTTCGGGTTTCTTTCAAAATTTAGTGAAATCCTTCATATACATTACAAACTTTAAGCATTCCCTTCCTACAGTTGGTGCTACTGCCGGAGCCAGACCAATGGTATGGACGGGCGGGGGGCAACGGGACCCAAAATCATGAAAATATATAATTTTTCAAAGAAATTCGGCGAAAATGGGGGTTTTGGGGGAAAATATCGCCTCTCTGGATCCACCAGTGGTTAGTGCAGTAAATACATTGTTCTTCCACAAGAGACGTACTAGGTTATAGACTTGTTGAACTTCAAACGGGTGCTCACGACCTCGTCGTTTCAAAGTATTTCGTCCATATCATTTGTTTACACAAAAGAAATGATTGGTATTAAGAGTTTCAGAGTATTATTCCCTGCTAGTTCTGTGCTTTTGGCACACTTGCATATTCCTTCATACTATAAGCAAAAACAAAAACCTCACATTCGGTCTCAGCCAATGTAGATACCCAGATACTTCAGTTACACGCTCAGCGTCCAGATCCACGCCCACATTCACTCACACACTAGGCTTCACGGACTGAGAACTTAAAGCCCTGCACATAGCTTATTCTCTATGACTTCTGCAGACTTGAGCTATAGCATAGATCAGAACTAATTATGAAGAATTTAATTTGTAGAGATACACATGCGTTCACTATATGAATGACAATATTTTCTTTACATTGCAGGGTATTATTTTAATTTTTTCGTTCACAAACATGAATTGTGCACTAAAACATTTTGCAAAATCAAGGAGCACTTGCGCGGCATTATTGTAATAAATGACAAATTTACGAAATATGATATCAATCTTTTGGCCTGTAAAGTCGCGATAGGAAACGGGTGAGAAGACCACGCTCCACTCAGGACGGGTGTGCAGGCACGTTTCCAGAGGTGCTCCAATTGGTCGTCAATCTCCAGAATAGCCCCTGCCGGGCCGGCGCCGGAGCGGGTGGATGTGTACGCGCTTTGTGCACCGCCCAGGGTAGAGTATCGATCCACCACTATTTACCACGTTTCTATGGAGCGCTGGACATATAACAATGACGCTTCTATGAATTTGCTCATCCGTGAAAGCAGGTTGATGGGAAGCCGAATCATAATCATAATTTACAAACCATTAATGCTAGTATAGTCGCCATAGTCTGATTAAGGTATTAAGATATTCCCATTATGTGCATCTAATGGATAATTTCGCTCATTGGCCAAATGAATCTAATCATGCAGGTAACATAGAAATTATAGTAGAAATCAGGGAGAGAGAGAGTGATTAGTAACAAATAGGTAAGTTGATAAATAAAAAATGTGTAATATGTTTTTTATTTTTAATACATTTTTTTCAAGCTGTTGCAAGCTCAATTTTTGGAGTCGGGGTCTCACTAAAGTCATCAATGGACTTGTCACGGAGACCCCGACCCCACCATCTGAGCGAGTAACTCGCACAATGAAGGGTCAGTTAAGAAGCCAAAGTTTAACGTCCCACAAAGCACAGGGACGGCCGCCCCGCTCAGGTCACCCTCTCACCAGCCAGTTGCCGGCCGACCTACGTCAGGCAAAATATTGAACGCCGGAGCGTCTCAGGGGAATCGATCCTAGGCCTGTAAATACACTGTCACTGCATGTTCCTGAGCAGCGGGCCGGAGCCCAATGCTCTACCAACTGAGCTACCAGGTGGTAATAATAATAAGTAAATCAGTAATTCATAAATTAGGGAGCAGGCATACAATTCAGATTAGAAAGTTCCGCAGTAACCAAGCGTATCCTACACGTACCAAAAGGTGAAGGTGAGAAACTACCAAAAAATTCCAAATCCTCGCGTGCGGAAAACTACCCTCTCCAGAACCCAAAAATACCGGCTTTGGTCTCTTGGGTACCATTTGCTCAATACCTGCCGTAGAATTGCGAAGTTGTTTTCCCCATTTGACTGAAATAGGGAATTTCTCCATGAAAATCATCTGGCCTGGGTCCTCGTAGGGGAGGTGCCTGACAGCAATCAGTTATCTTTATTGCCTAGAAGTTTGGTTTTTGTCCCTGATGAAATACTTATGTTTAGAATAAATGCAATAACTGACTTATCCGAAATCACACAAGCAAATGCATCGTTTAAACATCAGGGTCGCTTAAAGGAATGTCAACAATTAAAGATTCCTTCTAATTGCGCTATTCACGTTTCAGCGTGTCTCTCTTGGATAGGCCAGTGAACTCTTGGCACTGCAACAAGTCCATCAACGCC
Organism: Lepas anatifera; assembly: GCA_034440635.1. Classification (NCBI taxonomy): domain Eukaryota; kingdom Metazoa; phylum Arthropoda; class Thecostraca; family Lepadidae; genus Lepas; species Lepas anatifera. The sequence goes on along the minus strand of JAOTON010001199.1, from coordinate 689,525 downwards.
GGTGCTGGCTCGCACACCCACCGTGGGGCGATTCGGGTCACGTGACCCAGACCTCCTCGGGGTAAGTGAGCGGGTAGCGACAATAAGGCAACCGAACAGATCATGCTGGTAGAGCTACAGAGTGGATAGTTCGTGCAAGGCGCTGATGCCAGGGTCACATGGGGACCTGGAAGAACTCACCGATGAATTGAAGTTGGAAGGAACTGAATTATATAAGCGTATGTTTATTAACCCATTAACGCCCAGCGGGTCATTTTTGTCCTCTGACTTTGACAGGGTGCAGAATCGGTACCAGTGAAGTGATCTTGATGTTTATGATATGGACGTGTGTATCAGAGCGTGAAAAAAACTGGAAAAATGCATTGGAAATTTCTAGGTTTTTATGGGACGATTTTGGTGGAACTTATTTTGGCGAGGTTTTGGTCAGCGTGAGATAGCTCTGCAAATTTTGTTTCTTGCGATAACATATGGAAAGCTGAAAAGGGTTTGCATGATTGACATTAAGCCAATACCACTAGGAGTCAGATGGTGAAGAAGCAGTAAGATTTTCTTGAACGGCTTTGCCATGAGACATCGTCAAATATGAAGCGGACAAAAATGACCCGCTGGGCGTTGCGGACATCTGCCGGCCGCTGAAAATGAGGAAAGGGATGTGTCCTGTCCTCCCGTCTGGTGCGTTAGTTCCATAATGTTACTTAGAGGGAAGGGAGGCATTGTGGGTCCTGCGAATACAGGGTTGCCATTTTATATATTTTTCATCGACTCTGAAGATTTTTAGTGCAATGTAGATACGTTTGGAAACTTCGAAGTTCATGCAATGCTTCCTAACGTTTGCGGGGTCGGTCTTATTTTGGGAATGATTATCACATATTTTTAACGGAAACAGGCAAGATGGTTCCAGTATTTTGTAAAGGCGCTATTAAATGCAATTTCCAGGGGTTTTGAAAACTTATCGAAATTTTAGCACTGACTTCACTGTTAAGCTAGCAGAGCCTTGTCTTTTCCCCTTGATGGATTGTGTGTGGTGGATAGAGAGGATAGGGAACAGTAGCGGATTGAGGACTTCATTGGGTGGTGGGGGGGGGTTAGGGGTCTCGAGCCTCCCCCACCATGGCCTCGGAACAGCCCTCAGTAATGCATTTACTATAGGCACACTGGCATTTCGGTGGAGGGGAGGGGGGGGCTTGAGCCTTCCTAGCCCCCTTGTGTCCACTGCTGATTGAAAGCCAATGACCAGCTGACAAAATGAGTTGGAAATTATCGCAGGTCGCCGCGTTGGTTTGTTTTGACAAGATGGTGCAGCGTCAAACGTCCGGAGCAGTATAAAATTGGTGAAAGCATGGAAAGTTCTAGAACTTCTGTCTAAAACGCAACTAGCACTATTTCGGCTTGGTTCTAGCCAAGTGAAACTACCATGAGTGAACATCCCGGGGGTTGGGAGGAGGGGTCAAGACCCGCCTGGATTTTTTTGGTCTCCCACAGACTTTGTCTAGGGCTTGGATTGCAGTGCCAGCGTTAAACCATCCAAAACCCCTCCTTGCTCGAGAAGAAATCTGCAGCCATGGAGACATAAATATGTCAAAAGCATAGTTTTTAGCAATGCCACAGATCAAATGTTTTGGAGGAAAAGAAACGAAATAAGTTGTTTTAAGTGCGCAAGATAGCGGAGGAGATCAAGTGAATATCATGATCATACCATCACAAAATATATTAGTCATGAGGATGAGAAAGATGATCAGCTGACCAGCGTTACAATGACCAGTGGTGTGCCTGGAAATGTGGAGGTTCACATTGATGCAACTATGGAGCGCGCTACTTGCTCCAAAGAAAAGTTGGAAAGATGGAAATGGACCCGTTTGGAGATTTGAAGATTAATCAAGCAAATGTACACCGCGTGGGGGAAGATAACGGATTGAGTTTATAAAACTTTTCATCTGTATGCTGAATATTACGATTACTCGTTGAAAGCTCTGTGAGCATCAGTCACAAAGTCTGGGAGGCGGAGGAGGAAGGGAGTAGAGACAAAAGAAACGGTCTCCCAAAACCTTTGATATTCACAATTATTCTTAAAATACTATGATGTTTACAATTTTAGTCTATCCCCCGCAAATCATCAGTCTAGGTTAACCACTATTGTATACTATTTGCAAATATGCAGTTAGTGTTGTCTTTAATTAAACCTTAAGAGCATAAAACTGTCTAAACATTTTACTATGGCCAATATACAAGAGGAAATAAAAACACTTCACAAAACTGCAGTAAAAGCGGTGCGCATTGGGCCGCTGAGTGGGGTGACTGCGCCGCCCGGGAGCCGGCCGCGCAGTGCCAGCCGATGTCCCAAACGCCCAGCGGGTCATTTTTGTCCGGTGTCATATCTCAGAATCTAAAAGTGGTATCGATTTAAAACTTTCGGAACATCTTATTGGGCATATTCTAAATATAGGAAAACATTTGTTTCGCCAATTTGAAAGCTGAAAGTAGGTGCGGGCGTTAATGGGTTAAAGGGAATGTGGCACCTTGGTCGGATCCCGGAATTTAGTGTAATTAGGGGAATTTCTAGCCGAAAATCAAGAAAACGTCCATGATTTCTTTGAAAAATGTACAATAAGCTCAATATTTTACCTTTTGAAATGCTCCTCTAGGATAATAAATAAACCTATGCCTGTGGATGACGTCATGATCTGGCAGTAACTACCATATTCAAAAGACTTCAAGGGGTTCAATTGGCTGACTGCTCACCGTGACGTCAGCCATGTATTCACGCCAACAGCTGACAACTGTGGCCGGAATGCTTACGTACATTTTGGGGTACATTTCAGGTAGGTTTTTAGCTTTTCTCTACGGAAATTTTGAGTTTCAAGACAAATGATATATTGAGTACCGAGTTTTCCGGTATGCCTTACAATTTGGCTATCTCAGTTAAGATCACATTATCAAGTTGCCACATTACCTTTAAGGGTATGTAGATACGTAAGCTTATGTAAATGAGCTTAGTCCTCCGTCCCACACAAACAAGTCTTTAAGGGAAATTTTCTGTTACGTTCTCTGCGTACGTTTCGCTGGTTGGAACGAAACTTTACATGGGTTGATTTACGGATTTTTTTATGTTTGAGCTCTGTTTTGTTTCCATTGATCTCTGGCCCTGTTTTTTAGATAGTTAACGGGCAACCCAAACAAACAATCAGCACGCGGCTGGACCTGACATAAGTACATACAACAGGGGCATGGATTCTTCAAAATGAGCGGGAGTGCCCAAAATGTTAAACAATGCCAATGATCACTATAATAAAAGGAAATGGCATAACATAAAGTGAGTTTAGTCTTCTCGCAGGCCTGTCGAAGAGCACAAAACCAGTTCAAAATCCTGGAAATGGAAAAAACACGAGAATTTAAAGGATATCTTAAAGCGACTTCAATGTTTCATTCCGGGGTTCCCGGGCACCCTCAGTGAAACTATTTCACAACGTGCCAATTAAATACCAGGCCCATATTTGTGACATGAAGTCTTCACACCATAAAAATTGAAAAGAACAGTTCCGTGATCACGCTACGTGTTTAATATTCAGAGTTGAAAATTGGAAATCTGGTCAGATCCCCATGATGTTTTCTTTTATGTCTCCTAATCTTGACGTGGACCTGACTTTCAGAGATTGTTCACCATGCAGATTAGGCATTTTTTCCACAGGCCTAGGAAAACGGACTTCCTTTCAGTTTGAGATCGGCACTCAAACTGAAATTGCAATAAGTAGTAAGAGAAACATTATTTCTTGCGAAGCAAAACTAATTTGTGTAACAAAAGTAAGAACAGAACAGCTTATTCAGCAGCCTGGTCTTCTAAGAGCGCTTAAACTGAATCTTGTTCGGTGCTCCTTCATTCGATTCCTCACAAACGAGATATCAAGTTGGCTATTCTTTTGATTGTCAAAGATCTACACCCCGCTAGCCCTCATCCCCTGTGCACTATTCCAGAATTCCTTCTCCGGCGCGAAGTGTATGATTACACTGGTCAACAGCCAAAATAGATCCGGCACGTGAACACCTGTTTCTACCTATTTCGATACCGGTGATTTCAAATTTAGTAACCGTTTTTTGCCATCGGACCTGGTTTCTTCCCCAGAGCATACCTGGTGTATAGCCCCTACAGTATCCACACACTGTCATCAGCCTAGCCTTTTGTGAAAAAACATAGATCAAGGATGTCGAGAACCTGGATTATCCGCACCCAGACAATGCAGCTTATCACTATATATGTGAATTTGTTTTGCAACGGAAGACTACCTCGCATTCAAGTGCATGAAGATTGTACATTGAACAAGGTTTGCGCTCGGTCGCACAAGCTCTCTTGTATTGTAGACCGAGAGGTGACGTCGCAACATTATATGATGAGAATTTTATGTCAGAGTCACCTCCCTTGAAAGTCGAGTCTAAGCAAAAAGTCACAGGTCAAGGTCATACCACCATTTCAAGGTCATTGACCCTAGTGCCTTTGGTTGGATGACGCCATCTAATATGAGGTATATCATGCTATGACGTCATACGCTAGGTCACTCAATCTTGAGCTCAAAGTTGCAGGCTCAAGACAAAGGTCATGGGTCAAGGTCAAACCTTATTTCCCGCCCTACGGTTGCCATAGTACTAGTTGCAGTACACATTATAGGCAAAATGTAACATTTTGACGTCAAAGGTCAATGGCCTTGAGCCACCTTGCCCTCAAAGTTTTAGAGAACATTGCCTCAGACATTTCTGCCGTTACTTTAGGTCGCTTTCTCTCCATATCCGGCTTCTCATCGCATAATTACGGCATTTTCCAATCGCTACCCTGCACAGACAGAATTTGACCTATATGGCCTCGTTTTACCTTGAATATATTGACCTAGGTCTATGAAAATCGGGTTTAAGATAGAATACTCCAGCCTCCACAAACACCCAAACGTTCATTTTCCTAGACATCTTGGGTTTTGAACTGTCAATGTCACTGATACCGAGTAAGCTTGCACAAGGACAACACACAGACATAATGTATCTCAAAATTCTGATCTGATACGGCATTTCTGCTGCCAGATTCGTGTTCAGTGCCACAAATTACCTAAGTAACGGACTATTCTATATTGGATCCACGACAAAAGTTAAATTTTGTTGACCAGTGTTATTTCTGCCAAAAATGTGTTCCTCGGTTGTGCGTGCAAACGCAAACTCCTCTGTTGGATTCTATGATTCAGTTTGAAAGCTGCATGACATCCTGGAAGCTGTTTCATGCGCGGAAGGTCTGTCACGAGGAGCACTCACTGAGGACTGTACAGAGGTCGGACGGTCTGTATTCACGAGGAGTTTCTCACTGAAGACCGTACAGAGGATCGAACGGTCTGTCACGAGGAGCTCTCACTGAAGACCGTACAGAGGTCGAACGGTCTGTCACGAGGAGCTCTCACTGAGGACTGTACAGAGGTCGGACGGTCTGTCACGAGGAGCACTCACTGAAGACCGTACAGAGGTCGAACGGTCTGTCACGAGGAGCTCTCACTGAGGACCGACAGAGGTCGGACGGTCTGTCACGAGGAGCTCTCACTGAGGACCGTACAGAGGTCGGACGGTCTGTTACGGGGAGCTCTCACTGAGGACCGTACAGAGGTCGGACGGTCTGTCACGAGGAGCTCTCACTGAAGACCGTACAGAGGTCGAACGGTCTGTCACGAGGAGCTCTCACTGAGGACCGCACAGAGGTCGAACGGTCTGTCACGAGGAGCTCTCACTGAGGACCGTACAGAGGTCGGACGGTCTGTCACGAGGAGCTCTCACTGAGGACCGTGCAGAGGTCAGACGGTCTGTAATGAGGAGCTCTCACTGAGGACCGACAGAGGTCGGACGGTCTGTCACGAGGAGCTCTCACTGAGGACCGTACAGAGGTCGGACGGTCTGTTACGGGGAGCTCTCACTGAGGACCGTACAGAGGTCGGACGGTCTGTCACGAGGAGCTCTCACTGAAGACCGTACAGAGGTCGAACGGTCTGTCACGAGGAGCTCTCTCTGAGGACCGCACAGAGGTCGAACGGTCTGTCACGAGGAGCTCTCACTGAGGACCGTGCAGAGGTCGGACGGTCTGTCACGAGGAGCTCTCACTGAGGACCGTACAGAGGTCGGACGGTCTGTTACGGGGAGCTCTCACTGAGGACCGTACAGAGGTCGGACGGTCTGTCACGAGGAGCTCTCACTGAAGACCGTACAGAGGTCGAACGGTCTGTCACGAGGAGCTCTCTCTGAGGACCGCACAGAGGTCGAACGGTCTGTCACGAGGAGCTCTCACTGAGGACCGTGCAGAGGTCGGACGGTCTGTCACGAGGAGCTCTCACTGAGGACCGTGCAGAGGTCAGACGGTCTGTAATGAGGAGCTCTCACTGAGGACCGTACAGAGGTCGGACGGTCTGTCACGAGGAGCTCTCACTGAGGACCGTGCAGAGGTCGGACGTTTGAGAAGCTCCCGCTAAGGACCGTACAGATTATAGGACTAGGGACCACTACCGACCGTACACCAAGGATCCAAACGGATCTGTCAGGATCCGTTTGGATGCAGGATCCGATTCCTAATCCTGGAGTGCAAACGGATTCGTCTGGAGTTATCGTGGAGATCTAGGATGTGGACCGGATTAGACACAGCTGTTCAGTGTCATGACGTACTCTGACGCTCACCTGAGACGAAGCGTGGGCTGCCGAGGTCCACCGTCAGCGTTGCTTCAGCTTCGGTGAAGTTGGCGAAGTTGACGCACCAGGCGGAATCGGCGCTGTTCAGCCGTGCTCCAGCCGGACCACCCTTGTCCGGGAAGGAGCTGCAGGGTCGTGAAATGGTGCAGAAACGTTATGGTTCGCCTCAGGAGAGGTCAGGATTGGTGAATAATGTGACGCATTGGATGCCTTTGAACGTGCTTTTGGACTCTGTTGGACATTTTTGCACTCAGTAATTTCCATAACAGATCGGATTACATTCATTAGTCAACAGTGCCAGTTGAGACTCGATCTAACCACAATCACGCCCAAAGTCTTCTTTGAACGCTGAAATGTCACGGTCAATGCGGCAGCGAGTACTCACGTGATGTTCTCGTCGGGAATAGATCCGTCCTCCATCCCCAAACCCACGGTGCAGTCCATCTGGGCCGACACTGAAACAACGAAACCAGACCGCGTCACAAGCCAAGCTTTCCTATCGAACACCTTGCGCATTATGTGCGGCATTTACTTTGAAGTGGGGCGCAGACGGCAGTAGTGCTGTGGCAGCTATAGCTCTTCTGAGAGCTAAAGCCGCCAATCCAATTCCACTCACACTTCCTGAATGGTTATCATATCATTTCAGAATTGGTGTAAGCAATTACCTGAACCTACGCATTTTCCGATACTAGACTACATTTCGCATTACCTCTCGTCTTTGCACAGTCCCATCATTATTGGAGCCTCCATTAAATTAGTTGCGCTCCCTATTTAAGGACCTCCAGTGCTGCAAATTGGCCAGCCAGCTGTTCGGTCGCAGAGAAATCGTACAGCTGCGGCAGTTGTTGTCGTGCTGCCTTTTTGAGAACTCGGGAAATTATTTCAATCCTTTTTGTTTTTCTCCAGGTCAACGGCCGGTCGTTGAAGCTACAGTATTGATCCAGCTAATGCTGAAAACTCGCAAAACCAGAGCGCCACGCACAACTGGGCCAACGTGTGAACATGCACTGTTCAGCGTTCTTCCCAAAGCTTGTGGGGAAACGGAGATACTTCCAGTTCGCGAAGGGAGGCCATGTTCCCGGGATGAACTGCCTCAGTTCTCGCATAGCACAAGTTAGTTTATTGACGATAGGTGGAGTAGCATTAGCAGGGCGGGACCAATTAAAAACAGAGTGTTAGCTCGCTCGAACAGTCTTACGCTATAACATGGCATACCTAAGGTTTGTGGATGAACATCGCTATTAAAACGGAAAACAAATTTTGTCATGCATGTAAATATTATCAAATCAAATGCATACTGACCTCAGCTAAGTTTCGACCAGGGTCAGTGTTGACCGTGGTTAAGCAGCAAGCCAGAGTACAGGGGTCGACAAAACAACCAGTCATCCTTGTGTTTTCATTTTAATTTGGAGGAAGTCTAGAAAAAGTATCTTTTGATGGGCATTAAATTGTGCTGTATCTGTTGTATCTGTATTAAACCACCAACAGGTCTTTAAAAACCCAATAACAGGGGAAGTCAGTAGAATTACAAACCATGGAGGCCTAAATACATCATAAATACTCACATCAGACCAGGGGCCGTATTCACGTCGACTTCTTAAGATGCATTTTCATCGTAAGATAAAAATTGGTATTCACGTCGCGCAACTTAAGATCAAAATTAGGCTATTTTTGCAACTTACGATATTTGGTATTCACGTTGATATCTTAAGATGGATTTGTATTCACGTCAATATCATAAGATAAATTTGTATTCACGTCGATATCGTAAGTTTTTTGTTTATTATGCAATTGCATTTCTGCCCAAAGAAGTTGCCTTGAATTTATAATGCACGAGACAAAAATTCAACATTGGTGCTAGCCATAGAGATCTACTATAACTAGAGCGGACAGCACACCTGTGCGGACGTCAAAATTGAACGTTTTGTTAGGACAAATCTGGGCTTCTGTGGGGAAGCTCGTGACGTTTTACTGAAACACCTCTCTGCCAAGCGTCTGAAAACTTCTGGTTACCAAATAAGTTCTAAAGTTCGTTAAAAAGTTGCGGTTCTGTAGCATATAGGTGATGCTCCTGGGACAGGTTTGAAAATTTAAAATGTCCGTATTTATTTCATTTTCACTACATAGAATAATGAGGCCACTGAAAAACACGATGACTTTTTACATGTCGTCTTCCGGCAAAGTTGGATCTTGTAATAGATAAGATAGGATCAGCCAATGGTAAAGATCAAGGACTGGTGTGCTTATCATAAATTTGATGCTTTTGACGATGATCCTATTCTTAACACATTAAAATTTCAATCATCTATTGAAGAACACTAGGCGCTCAGACTTACTCATACAGGAATACATAGGGTCTTCTAGGCTCCAACAGCGTTGAAATTCACTGTGACTTTTAGCCAGGTCGGATGCCCAACTTAGATAAGTATCAAAATTAAACACTTCTAGCGGCGGCGGGCTTCGGCATCCATTTCATTTATCGTGCAAGCTTTCATGCTTAATTACTTGAACTTATCGAGTCGGCTCCATCTAGTAGATGCGCAGCTATCTGCTGCCTTGGTTTTACATCGTTCCCATGCACCTCATGCTCCATGCACCACAAGCCACCCATTAATCAAGGAGGGAGTCAGGGTTGACATGAGGATCCATACATTCAGGTTATTTCCAGTGCTTTCCGGACTCTAGCTGTATATATATATATATATATATATATATATATATATATATATATAGTGGATTACAAGACTTTCAGAGGTGTTCGCTTGTAATATTTACTCCATGGCTGAGGTTCTTCCTTGGAGGTGCGTCTGATATTTCTGCTAATGCTCGCTCCTCGGACAACGTTGCATACTCAAGTATTAGGTGCTCCAATGTTTCATCACCGCTTTGACAGAGGGGGCACACCTGGTTCTCCTGAGTGTGTCTCCTTATAATGCTAGTCGCAACCCAGGATTGTCCAGTCAGCAGATTTATCTTCGTGAGTGTTGCTTGTCTTCCAATGCTGCTGTATGGACTTGCAGGCCAGAAGAGTTCAGGAGCTGCATTTTGCATTCAGGAATGCATTTTCTTCGGTTACTAGTCTGGGCAACCAGTGAAGACCCATGGGCTTGTTTCCGGCTTCCAGGGTTTCAGTCAGTGCATAGCTCGCTAATGCCTGCTGGGCCATCTTGCTCCAGCGTTCGATAATTACGCTCAGGTTCTGTTCCCCTAGCTCAGCAGTAATATTTGGAAGCTGCAGCCCTTCTAGTTTTCTGTTCCACTGTTGGACAAGGCTGGTTCTCCGATCATCATTAACGGCTCCATGTAGTATCACATAGTAGGTATGTGATTTCATGTTCCTTTGCTGCACGGAGAAGGAATCCGATAAACTACAATGTGATTTTCACAATGAATACCCGGCATGATGGCGCCCCCAGCATGGTGTACACCACAGTCTTCTGTGTCCTTGATGGTAGTCCTTGCATTAGCGGATATATCCGTAATATCATGCCTTCTAGAAACAAAATGTCTGTCATGCTCGTCTGATTAACTGCCAGGCTGTAGCTCAGTATTGGCTCCGCATATATTTTCCTTGTGGTATAGAGAGTGAGGGGGCTCGTTCTTCTAATACTCAATCCATGGTCAAATCTTGCATACAATGCTCTCCTGGCTCGGTTCATGGAATTTTCGATCCGTTTTTTGGCTACCGCTCGAGGGGACATGGCGATGCCTAGATGGAAGTATTCGGCTGCTTTATCAATAACCTCTTCTCCCAGTCTCCACTCATTGCGCGAGCCAGTTCCATAACCGAGGATCCTGCTTTTTGCCTAATAGAATGTTTTTCATAGAATGTTTGGTAGAATGATTGTCACTTCTTTCACAGCTTAGGCAAAACTGAGAAATTTGACCAGCGCCTTAATACAGCTTAATTCAACAATCGGTTGCTATGACAACGATCTAATGTACCACTAATCCTCGCAATGAATAATGGCTTTCTCTGCCAAAATTATTTAGTGGTGGGCTAGATCCAGAGGCTCTCGTTGAAATTAGCACGTGATTCTCCAATAAAACGTAAAATATATTGGAGCATCAAGACACACTAAATAACATTATCAAAGTTACACTTAAAAAAAAACGTAATCCTCTTCCTCCTCCTTTACCATATTTTTACTCCATATAGGTTTCCAGAGCTTTTTCCACAGATACTCGCGGCCTGAGGTACCTTGCCAGCTCAGGGTCTGACATAGGGTCCCGTGAGCACTGGGAAGTCGACTCTGATGCCGGCTCACTCTCCAATGCCGGCTCATTCTCCAATTAACCTGGCCAAGATTTGTACTAACAAAACTTTCAATTTTGACGTCGGGGTATTGAGGTTTTGTTTAGGATGTCCGCTCTAGTTATAGTAGATCTCTATGGTGCTAGCTGTCTGTGATCCAATTCGTGGACAATAATCTGCATCAGTGTCTCTATTGCTTTGATTTGCATGGTGCAGATATTGCAGAGTGCGCTTACATTGTTTCAACTACATTTCTATAGGCATCTTATTCTATTATTTCTCACGTTTTAACTTTTTACGTGTATATTTACAACAGCCTTAATCTGCTAAATGGCCGAGCTAATGCTCCTTTTTACTTTAACCATGCACCGCATCGAGACGGTCGGGATAACAAGGCAGTTTTCGACTATTCCAACGACTTTTTGCTTAAGCGGTATAGGCTACCTCGAGCGATGCTTGACCGGTTATGCTATGACTTGAAGCCAAAATTAGAGACTGAATACAGAGGAGCAAATGTTGTTGTGAGCAAGCAAGTGGCCACTGCCCTACGCGTTCAGGGAGAGGGCAATACCGAGCATCTCCACAATATTTTGATATATCTCTGGAGGGGGCGGTGGAGGCGGACCACCTCCAGTGCCTTGGCTTCTTCTCTTAAAATTTGCTACCTGGGGCATTCCAGGACAAAACGACCAAAAATATTTCAATTTGACACCACCATGTCTAGAAAAAATCTGAAACTTTGTCCCCGGGGTAGTTTTGGGCCAGAAACACGCCTGTGAGAATCTTAGCCCCCTCCGACCAACGGTGACCGAGTTATAGCCCGAGGCATTTTCGGGAGGTCACGTTGTAGACTCATGTTTGATGCTTCATAACTCAACAACGCATCACCTGATTAACAAGTTTTGTATATCATTGAACTCGTCTTGAATTATAGTTTATTTTGAAAAAGAAAATGTTAAAATTTGAAAATTTTTGACTTTTAATTTGTTTGACCTTTTCCTTTTTGACCTAGCTTGACCTTTTCCCAGTTGAAACTGCCCTTTTAGACACCTCAAAAATGTTTCTTCATAAAATATCTTTCGATAGCAAAATAAAAATGCGTTCTTGCTATAAGTTCCGAATATTTAGCACCTAAGGTAGGTATGTACACGGTTTTTGACCATTGCGGTAGTACAGCCTTATGTTTAACGCCGCAAATATAGCGATTGCTTTTGTAATCGGTCGCTGGAAATCATACTCTATTGTCTTTACGAAATTTTAATCGTACAAGTATCCGAATTTATGACAATTAACACGCGCCCACCCGAGGGGGTGGGCAACCGGCCTCCTCAGGTCTCTACAGGTAGTAAAAATACTTTCGCGCAGCGCCACCGTACTCCATCTACCTCTAACACAACATTTTGCAACTTCTAGAAAAATAATTTAGGTCAACTGGGAGGTGGTAGGTACCGTAAATGCTGAAGGCCAGCAGGCAACTCACTGGTGAGGGGGTGACCTGAGGTAGACGGTCGTCGTTATGCCTTGTGGGACTTTCAACTTTGTTTCCTTGATTAACACTTTATCGTGGGAGTTGCTCGTTTGGGTGGTGGGGTCAGGGTCTCCGTAAAAAGTCCCTTGATGACTCTAGTGAGACACCTACTCCTAAAACCGCCTCCTTGCCGCCCCGGTAGCTCAGTTGGTAGAGCGTTGGGCTCCGGCCCGCGGCTCAGAAGCATGCAGTGGCAGTGCATGTCCAGGCTTGGGATCGGTTCCGCTGAGACGCTCCGGCGCTCAATAGCTTACCCGACGTACAGGTCGGCTGGCAACTGACTGGTGAGAGGGTGACCTGAGCGGCGCGGCCGTCCCTGTGCTGTGTGGGACGTTAAACGTTGGCTTCTAAAATCAACCCTTCATTGTGGGAGTTGCTCGTTCGGATGGTGGGGTCGGGGTCTACGTGACAAGTCCATTGATGACTTTAGTGAGACCCCGACTCCAACAATCGAACTGAGAACAACTCGTACAAAATGTATAAAAAAACTGAACTGGCAACAACTTGGGCAATATTTATAAACAGAAAAACTGCAGCCATTAAAAGTGATAAAAAGGGATTCATTGTTTCGAGGGAGACGAGGGCAAATGAACTTGTTAATAATGAACCTTTCAGCCTTAAACGAAAATTTACAAAGATGTCGCGACCTTATCAATAATTGAAACAAGTATAACTTATCCTATGAGCACCACTAACTCACACAATTACATCGTTCCCGGAGATGGAAAATAGTATCGATGAAAGCTGATCCAGTGCAGCACAGCATATGTTTGAGAGGATTCATGCAATGTAAACAAACGTGTCTGAAAGGCTTTCATTCCCAAAAAGTAATTTGAATCTGCTCATATATTCGACAAAATGTCCTGAAATTGTAACGCATTCGACTTGGTCGCTTGAACAGGTTGCCTCATGATATTTTTACAAGGTGATCATTTCATAGCTGACACGGATCCGAGAATCCCAGATAAATAATGACACAGTGCACTGGGAGTGATGCCGCTAAATAGCCAGTTTTAATCATTACCGAATATGTTACATACAATCGTTTGGTCGTGTCGCCTTTGAGGTTGCTCAAGGTCACAGTATTTCTTACGGGAACTAAGTGGAAACCTAAATTTTGTGGCATAATAGGTGACAGAGAAGAGCCGTAGAAAGAAAAGTTCAGCACCATTGGAACACTCTTGTTGAGCCCAAACGGATTATGTATCTTATAATATTGCCTAGTCAAATGTCAAAATTAACCTGCTTTGACCTAGAGCCAGGCTTAGGTCTGTATGGTAAAAAGAATATTAATCAAACTGCAGAGGCAAGTCAGACACGACAATGTAAAAATACAACCTCCATCGCAATTCTCGACAATTCTCAATTCTCGCAAGTTATCAAAATTTACCAATCGCCCCATGCATTTCTAATGGAAAGATCATGACCTTTGCCCTGCTCCCGGTTATCGATATAGAAATCCTGCTACGAAAAATTATCTTGCTAGGCGATCTTACTATGTAATGCGATTCTAACCACGATAGGCTAAATTTGATATGACTTATGCACCTCCCAAAGTTTGAGGTTAGGTCTCTTGACCTGGGTTGGTGGTCTGACCTGGTATGACCCAGACCTAAAATTTTGCCAGAAGCTGCAAAAATTTCGAGTTAGAGGTACATGAAGTACGGTGGCACTGCGCGAAGGTGTTTTTTTTACTACCTGTGGAAACCTGAGGAGGCCGGTTGCCCACCCCCTCGGGTGGGCGCGTGTTAATTGTCATAAATTCGGATACTTGTACGATTAAAATTTTGTAAAGACAATAGAGTATGATTTCCAGCGACCGATTACAAAAGCAATCGCTATATTTGCGGCGTTAAACATAAGGCTGTACTACCGCAATGGTCAAAAACCGTGTACATACCTACCTTAGGTGCTAAATATGCGGAACTTATAGTAAGAACGCATTTTTTTATTTTTGCTATCAAAAGATATTTTATGAAGAAACATTTTTGAGGTGTCTGAAAGGGCAATTTCAACTGGGAAAAGGTCAAGCTAGGTCAAAAAGGAAAAGGTCAAACAAATTAAAAGTCAAAAATTTTCCAATTTTAACATTTTCTTTTTTCAAAATAAACTATAATTCAAGACAAATTCAATGATATACAAAACTTGTTAATCAAGTGATGCGTTGTTGAGTTATGAAGCATCAAAGATGAGTCTACAACGTGACCTCCCGAAAATACCTCGGGCTATAACTCGGTCACCGTTGGTCGGAGGGGGCTGAGATTCTCACAGGCGTGTTTCTGGCCCAAAACTACCCCGGAGACAAAGTTTCAGATTTTTTCTAGACATGGTGGTGTCAAGCCTTGGTCGATCTGTCCTGGAATGCCCCACCTCCTGTTTCGATATTAACTTTAAATCCGTCCACTTCTTTCGGAGCTTATCTACATTTCTGGGTATGGCCGTTTGCACGCAGAATGGCCGTTTGCCGTTTGCACTTTGGTGGCGCCTAGCCTGAAGGGATTGCACATTGTACAAACTAAGGAGGGACTTGTAGTCCAGCACAGCACTGGCACTGGATACGGCCGCACGTTTGTCCAGTTTGTGTCTGGGGGAAGCTGACTGGAAGGTTCGAATGAGAAGGCCTAATGCCCTATTGGCTTTTAGTACTATGGAATTTATTTGCGCCTGAAAAGTGAGTTTTTGGTCCAGAATAACGCCTAGATCTCGGATGTTGTCGACATTTTCTAGAATTTCGCCGTTGATTTTGTAAGACGAAGGGATGAAATTTCGGTTTAGAGTGATTTTGAATGCTTTACATTTTGATGCATTTAGTTTCAGCTTCCAGTCCGCTGCCCAGCGCACAACCGCATCCAAGTCATTTTGGGTGTCAATTTGACCGAAAATTTTCACGTCGTCGGCAAACATCAAACAGTTTGTAGAGATTACAGATGGCAAATCATTCACGTAGAGAAGGAACAGCAAAGGTGAGATATGTCCGCCTTCCGGCGTCCCAGAGACAGCCGGAGTCCACTCGGACATCTTGCCATTTAACACCACTCTTTGCTTCCGCCTCCCGAGGTACGATGTGAGCCACTTCAAAGCTTGTCCATCCAGGCCATACATACATCGAAGTTTATAGAGCAGCAGGCGATGATTTACGCTTTGGAAGGCACTGGAGAAATCTGTGTAAACCACATCGAGCTGAGATTTATCTTGAATGGCCGCCCATCCATGTGCAAGGAAAGATGCCAGATTTGAAGCGCAAGATCGATGCTGTATAAACCCGTGTTTCCGAAAGGAGAGGTCTGACGTGTTGACAAATCTGATCGCTGACAATTTTCTCAGATACTTTTGCACACAAAAGATAGCCCTATATCTTTTCCGAGGATGGCAAATTCAAGACCGACAACCGGATAATGAAATCGGTGACTTCGACAGAGCGATAAAGATAACGTGATAACTATTCTTTAGTTTAATCAAGAGCACACAATGTATTCGAAGTATAATCGATTTAACATGGAAATAATGTTTAACAATATTTTACTAAAATATAGGGCTAGTAAAACAGAAAACAACTTTTAATGTGGTAGGTCGATACATACAGAATAAAAACTATATGTAAACTAAACACATACACACCCATCAACAGTGAGAAAGAGGATCTTGCCCCCCGGTCCTGCACATAATTTATCCCAAGTATAATCAATTTAGCATTTAAAAAATGCTTTAAAATTTTGTTACCAAAAATGGTCATATTAGAACAGCAGAACAGGCATGCTTTCATGTGGTAGGTGGATACATACAAAATAAACAAAATTGTTTGTAAACTAAACACAAAAACATGCCTCTACGGTGGGAAAGAGGCTCTTGATCCCGGTCCCGCTATCTCGTCATAAGACCCCGAATTAATTTCCCTGGCCGCTCTGTTGCCAACAGTACTGATACGTGGAGATGGTTCAGCTGAAAAGGTTAACGAGCACAGGAAATTTGATTTAATTAATTTTTTGGTTTTTAACGACGCATATGCGGGTAATAACGCATTACGGGTTTTAACGGTGATCTGAGGTCGGATGAAAAATGGGAGAAGGCTAGGCTCAAGCTAGGGAAAAGTATCGTCTCTGGGTGGGCCCGAACCCGCGACACTCTGCAGGGCATACAGAATGACGCGGGTCGAGCAGAACGCACTCGCTAGCGGACTGCCAAGCCCAGACCTCACCAGCACGTCGAAGAACTTCTAGGGTAGGGTATAAAACTCGTATGACAAAAGTACGTACGCTAAGGAACGTACGCAAAAAGTTCGCAAGCAAATTTACGTAGGGTATAAAACTCGAATGACAAAAGTGCGTACGCAAAAGTACGTACACAAAAGTTCGAAAGCGGGTTTACGTAGGGTACAAAACTCGTATGCCAAAAGTACGTACGCAAAAGTACGTACTTGTGCTCTTCATTCTGGTTACAGCACGGTCCATGCTCCATTCACTATCGGTATCGGGCTAAAGAGACAGCAGCGTGCCCTCTCCTCCTATTGGGCCGAAGAGGCAGTGGTTGAGACGCGCCGCCGCGGTGGCGCGGCGCCGCGCCGGGACACATCCCTCATACATCCAGCTTAGTTCTTCACGGATGTCAGCAAATACACACTATTATCATTATTATTAGTTATTATGTATTATGATGCGTTCTTTCATGTGGTGGTATCAGTTATTAAATCGACGCTGAAGAACATATTTTCTAACTTATATAGATAGTGTATTTAATCATAACTATTTTCGTACAAATTAAAATTGTTTAAGCTATAACCAACGTATTCTTTGACTCATTTTAAACAATTATATATATATATATATTTATACACGTTTTTCCTATTTATTTATATTTCAACGGGTGAAAATTGCCTCCGAAAAAGCTGCTATAGTGGGGAAACATAAAATTACCGGAGTCTATTAATCCTGAACGGTTGAACTTACAGCCCTAAAACTGCCACAGGCGAAGAAAATCTGAGACATGAGGGTGTAAGGCCTGTGTTGAAATGTCGTCGAATGCCCCCTGCCCCCCCTCTACGTACTTAACCCGTTCGAACTTTTTCTATACGAAATTTCTACATTACGAACATTTTACCCTTTTGTACTATAACCCGTACGATTTTTTCATACGAACATTTTCCATTACAATTCTTATACACATACGCACTTTATCTATACGTATTTTAGCCGTACGTACTTTTTTTGCGTCCCCAACCTGGGGAAATTTCTGCATATTAGCGCCACACATACACACAGTCACACTATGTACACGACAGATGTTTCCATTTATCGGCACCCTTGCGGGACAGTCGTGCCCGCACGCTCCCTTTCACATACCCCACCGTATGATACGGCGAGGCTATCCCGATTTCTCGGGCCCGGCGGAGCAGAGGACTGCTCCGGTGACACGAGGCGAGGCCGTGCACTCGGGGCGCGCCACCGGACCGGTGGATCTATTCAAAGGGAATGTGGCACCTTGGTACCGAATCGTGGAATTTAGTGTAATTAGGCGTACTTTTAGCCGAAAATAATGAAACCACTCACGATTTCTCTGAAAAATGTACAATAAGCTCAGTATTTTGATTCTTAAAATACCCCTCTAGGAAAAGAAATAAATATCTGCCTGTGGATGATGCCATGATCTGGTAACCACTACCATACTCGAAAAGCTTCAAGGGCTTCAATTGGCTAATGCTCATCGTGACGTCAGCATTATGCCGTCACACCAACAGCCATGACAACTGTGGCCTGCTGCTAAGGGTACATGAGGGGTACATTGCAGGTAGGTTTTAGTTTTTTTCTACGGAAATCTCGAGTTCCAAGACAAATGATATATTGAGTACCGGGTTTTCCGACTTGCTTTACAACTTAGCTATCTCGGTTAAAATCACATTATGAAGGTACCACATTTCCTTTAAAGGCTGATCAGGCCCGTACTTCCAATAGCAAGGGCGCTGGCTGGTCAGCGAAGCTACCGTGTCAAGGCAAGCACTACCAGTGTAGTGCCATCTCCTGGGTAGGAGGCGGTCGAGGAAAAGGCTGCCAGAGGTCAGTTTTGATCCAGGGACTTCGCCACATTCAGCGGCGACGCTTTAACCAACTGCGCCACCGCGTTGATTGTCTTATGTACTTTTGCATACGTACTTTAGGCATACGAAGTTCTTCCTTACGTACTTTGGTCAGCAGCCCATTATCAGAATTGCCTATCATTTTACTTTTTCACGAGCCCTTTCTAGCTAATATCTGCTACACCATTATTCTTTCATTTCTTTCAGGAGTTGGATTGAATATAAGGTTTTTAAGCTTCTTATTACGCTCCATCCATTTTAGTATCCTCTGAAAATACGTACGGCTTGTTGTTTGGAAGAAGATCGTGTGTGGCGAATGTTTGCTCCTTCAGCACTCATTTGGTGCGTATGACACTCGTCTAAAATAGTTATTCAAACCGCGTCAAGCATGCTGTCCTGTCAGAGAAAGCATTTATAAGGAGCTACCAAAAATTTCTAGTTATTGATTGATCAAAACGGTAGCGTTGATATCGCTACTTCGATAACTGATTATCACAAATTGGGAAAGCTGTATTGTCGATAACAACTTTGATAACCGTTATCTATGCGATTTATCGAAGTGCCCAACAGTGGTAAATCCTTATCTCTATTGTTATGCACGGTAGTAGGAAAGTCCAGAATGTTGGGAACCAAAGGGGTATTTTTTGGTCAGATCTTTCCATGGGAGTTTATTAGATGAATGGTTAACACATGGAGGCGGAACTCTGAGGCTCCTCCATCTATTTTTCCGAGGTGGCTGGAGAAACGCTTGTAGCCGAAAAACGATACTCGGCCATATTTGAGAGAATTTAATGGCAGGCTGATTGGTGAAAGAAAGTCGATCGCAAATTGCATGACTTTCAAAGTCAGACCTGCATTTTGAGATCACCACAATCGCACGGTCGGACCAGTTCGCTTGCATTGGAGAACGAGTGGTGACGTCACGACGCCATATAACCGGGATGATATTTCAAGGTCAACTTGCATGAGTTTCAAGGTCAAGGGTCATGGGTTCAAGGTCATATCAGCACTGTCAAGGTCAGTGACCCCAGTGCCTCTGGTCAAATGGTGTTACCTGGTCTGACGTATATTATGCTCTGACGTCATAATTAAGGTAACTAAATGTAAATTTCAAGGTCAAAGGTCATGGGTATAGCTCAATCCTCATTTCTCGCCAAACACTTGCTATAGTGCTAGTTATAAAGTACATTATAGGTAGTATACCATATTGTGACCTGATAGGTAAATAACCTTGAATGACCTTGAACCCGAGACTGTAGGAAAGGTTCTTTGCGACCTTTCCTCTATGGTCCCGGTCCGCCTTTATCTTATTCCCGTCTTTTTACCGCGTAATCACGGCACTTCGAAATCGGTCCCCAGCATGGTCAAGATTTGAGATTTATTACCTCCTTTGACCTTACAGATATT
This sequence comes from Lepas anatifera, assembly GCA_034440635.1. NCBI lineage: Eukaryota > Metazoa > Arthropoda > Thecostraca > Lepadidae > Lepas > Lepas anatifera. The sequence continues at coordinate 669,572 of JAOTON010001199.1, read as the reverse complement.
GACCTAGGCCAATGACAATTTTTATCATTTATATCACTGCAGCCTGCAAGCATGCCCCACCTGGCGTTTATCCATGCCTCTTAATTTCGTAGATCTTAGGGGCCTACCAGGCCCCCTCCAGTGCGCGCTAGTGCCAGACCCATCTCCAGTGCGGGTGTTAGGTATTCGAATATTGGAGGGAGCATGATACCTAGATGCCCCTATACCCTGGTGACCCTGACTACCCTGGCTACTCTGCCTTTCAGTGGTGGATACAAAAGGGTCTAGAGGGGCTAAAGCCCGCTCCGAAATATCCGAGTGCCTATAGATAACACTGGTCAACAAAATGTAACTTTTGTCGTGGATCCAATATAAAATAGTCCGTTTCTAGTAATTTGTGGCGCTGAACACGAATCTGCCAGCAGAAATGCCGCATCAGATCAAAATTTTGAGATCCAGTATGTCTGTGTGTCGTCTTTGTGCAAGCCTTCTTGGCATCGATGCCAAGAAGCTCAAGTCACTGATCAGTGACATTGACAGTGCAAAACCTAAGAGGTCTAGGAAAATGAACGTTTAGGTGTTTGTGAAGGCTAGGGTATCCTACCTTAAACCCGATTTTCATAGACCTAGGTCAATATATTCAAGGTAAAACGAGGCCATATAGGTCAAATTCTGTATGTGCAGGGTAGCGATTGGGAAATGCCGTGATTATGCGATGAGAAGCCGGATATGGAGAGAAAGCGACCTAAAGTAACGGCAGAAAGGTCTGAGGCAATGTTCTCTAAAACTTTGAGGGCAAGGTGGTTCAAGGCCATTGACCTTTGACGTCAAAATGTTACATTTTGCCTATAACGTGTACTGCAACTAGCACTATGGCAACCGTAGGGCGGGAAAAAGGTTTGACCTTGACCCATGACCTTTGTCTTGAACCTGCGACTTTGAGCTCAAGATTGAGTGACCTAGCGTATGACGTCATAGCATGATATACGTCATATTAGGCGGCATCATCCGACCAAAGGCACTAGGGTCAATGACCTTGAAATTGTGGTATGACCTTGACCTGTGACTTTTTACTTAGACTCGACGTTCAAGGGAGGTGACTCTGACATAAAATCCTCATCATATAATGTTGCGACGTCACCTCTCGGTCCACCATACCGGCGAGCTCGTGCGACCGAGCGCAAACCTTGTTGAATGTTATACAATGTTCATGCACTTCAATGCGAGGTAGTCTTTCGTTGCAATAAATTCACATGTATATTGATAAGCTGCATTGTCTGGGTGAAGATAATCCGGATTCTTGACATCCTTGATCTATATATGTTTTCCACAAAAGGCTAGGCTGATGACAGTGTGTGGAAAGTGTAGGGGTACACAACAGGTATGCTCTGGAGAAGAAACCAGGTCCGATGGCAAAAAACGGTTACTAAATTTGAAATCAGCGGTATCGAAAGAGGCAGAAACAGGTGTTCAGGTGCCGGATCCATTTTGGCTGTTGACCAGTGTAATGCAAGGCGGAGGCTGATCCGAGGTAATGGTGAGGGAGGCTCAAGTCCCCTAGCCCCCCCCTGACTGACTGATACAGACCAGACCCCGCAATGAAGTCCTGGATCCGCCACTGTCTGCTTTTAAGTCTAAGAAAACTTTTAATAGTTTATTTCTTATTCATAGCTCCGTAAGTTTTATTCTACTGTTCCTGATAATAACAAAGTATTATCTATCCTCCAAAAGGCTGAGGTGTGCAGAAGTGAGCTCTGCGGCACTAAGGCGTCTTACCTGGAGAAGCGCGCAGAGCGGCGATCGACAGCAGAGCCAACCATGTCGTCAGCATGTCCCTGGGAATCCTCAACGTAGACAATGCCTTCAGACAGCCGGACCTCCCACAACCCTCCACAGGCAGACGGAGTGCCTCTCTACGATGTCGCAGAGCCTACGCGGCCCTTCCACGTGGAAACCACCCTCGTTACGCCGTTACACTGCATATCGTAACCGTCAATACTGAATTCCACCAGTCTCTGATGCAAGTGAAACTAACCTACGATTTTTGTATGCCCACTTGTTGCTGTTGCTTTCTTTTAATCACATCACGCTAAGTATGTTTGATCACTTCTATATTTGATGTCCAACCGACGGAGTGGTACAGGCTGGTGGTACCGCGGGGCTGCACTGTCGCAGAGTTAGCACATGCACTTCCCACAGACACCTCACTTCCAGTCGAAGGTACAGCACCTCCGCTGCCTGCCGTTTTCGACGTGCATCGGGGCAGCGCGCGACGCTATGTGTGCGGTGTATGCAGGCGGCATTGATTGGTGGAGGGTGTCGCCGCCCACCGCCGTGTGTTGGTCACGGACCGAGCTGGGGTTGTGTAGGAGTGCGTGCCGACAAGTGTCATCTGTATACGGAAATTCGGCACGTGCCGGAACCCCGCAATGACCAACGGGCACCGATTTACTGGCCGGCACGGATTGATGCCGAACAAAGCAGGAACTTTGTCTGTCACGGACTGAAGCTGCTGGCTTCTTCGTCAGATGCTAAACATGCAGTTATCTGTTTTCTCTTCTTTTTCTACACTGTGAGCATGGCAATCTATGTGAGCATTCTCCACAAGCTAAAGGTGTGTCGACAGTATTCCATTATGTAACATTTCCCAGATCAGGCCGTTAGACAGCCTCTTCTGGTCTAGAGAACAGCTTTTTCCCTGGTTCTCTTACCGCCTTCCATGGATCGGTTTTGATGGGCTGTTTTGGCGTTCCCAAATCAAATCTGATGATGATATGGACATTTGACCGAGGAAGATCGGCCTGTGGTCTTATCCCGATCCCGGCCAAATTCAAGTTAAGTAAAGGCTACGAAACTAGTTTTATACTTAGCTCAAATATGTTGTCAGCACGACAAGCAGCCTAATGAAATAAATACCCGTATGAAAAATACCCCTTCCCCACAATGTTCATCACGTTCACATATTTGCTAGTGCAGCTGAGGTATGTATGGTTGTATTATGTATGTATGTATGCATATATGTATGTATGCATGTATGTATGTATGTTTGTGTATATGTATGAGTGTATGTATGTATGTGTGTCTGGTGCAGACCGTCTGGTGAGCCAAGCTGGTGCGTCTTACTTGCGCTTTGCCTCTAACTGACTGAGAGGTCTATGACAAAAACTATTGAAGTTTGTGTGAAAAGGTTTGCATTTACTCTATGTCTATCCCTCCTTCTTTTTCATCATCCTTCTGGGTAACCATACATAGCTTTATTTAGGATATTTGATATATCACCCACAAGCCAATAAAGTCAATTTACGAATGAGGTCCAGGAGTTAAAACACCGCAACGAACAAAACATGATGACATGGCTGCATATTTAAAATGTCTTTATTCTCACAGACTGTTTATTCCCATTCACCGTCTATACGAAGGTCTGGTAATTCCTACCTAGAGCGATACCGTCTGATGTGCCTGCACCTTAAAGACCCCTCCAGTTTTTGGCGGGCACGTTGTTCGCTGCAGACAGGGTCCATGCAGGCGCCGACCCTGCCTGATTGATGTCCTGACTATGGGCTTATATAGATCGACTTCCAAATAACCGGCTATGCCTTCATCTTTTTTAATGCGACTTTATGGCTTTGTTGGGAGCTCTCCGACGTTCAGGTGAGCGTTTTGATTTTCAGAAGTGCCTCCAATGCACAAATTGGAAGGTAAAGTGCAATGCTGTACTTTCGGAATGCACCAGATCTGCTGACTAGGCTGTTTTTAATCTGGTACCTTACCTGATTCGGAGAGTGGCTTACAGGTTGCGGTCTTATTTACCAGGAATTATTAACTGTTTTTAGTTTTCCAAATGCCATGTTTCTTTCTGGTGTGCAGCTTCAATGTCTGTTTTCCCAGACTCCCCTAGATCCAGTCCTTTGGGTAATGCTGCACGAACTTCAAAACTGTTCCCTGCAATTCCAATGTGCCACACTGTACGCTACTTGGACGGCGCCGCTTCCTGCCCCTCCCCTACCCCACATTCAGCTGCCAGGAGACGCCCCGGGGCGTTTACCGCGGCGCGGCGCTTTCCTTGACCTATGACCCCGGAGCACGAGTTTAGCTCGGAGCAGGCGGATTTAGCTTGGTTTTTGTCTCTGGTGAATTGCATGAGCATAATACCGAATTCGAGCTCAGCGACGCCAACGCCGGATTTTTCAATGTAATAAATTGGTAAAACAATTCACAAAAACACACGGCGAAAAGCTGAAGCATCAAGCATGTATAAGGCATGATCTTTGAAGCATGTCGAACTCGTATCCAATATTCATCGGCGGCTGTAGGCTTCTGTAGTACCTGAGAGAGTGGCAGCGTGCCACCGTGGGGCTTCATGTTACGCACAGGGAATGGTTCTTGTGCTGCTAGGTCTCCGGTGCAAACGAGGTCACACATATCTGAAACCTGCCTGCAGCTGCCTCGTATGATTAATCCTTTCATAGTTAAATGAAATATCTGAAATGTTTTGTTTGCAAGTCATTCGAGGCGGTGGTCAGAAGCCAGATGTAGTGGAAAATACAGCCTTTTTTACCCACTACCCTTTTAAGATAGGTAGGCAGGAGTGTCCTTCCATAACCGTGCGGTCGTAAACTAATTTTGTTCCAATTGCATGCACAAAGAACAGTGTTAGTTTCACTATGTTAGTTGACCGCACCACTCCTTGCTATGGCTTTTTATTTGTTCGCTGCCTAAACCCAAATTTAGTCATTTTTCTCGTTGTAGCCCCATCGAAGGTGTTGGAGAACTAGTTACCATCGATGGAACCATGCATTTAAAAGCAACTGAATGACCTCCACATTGACACAATCCAATAATGGTGGTTTTCCGATCATGTGGATTTGGTCGTTGGCAAAGCAAATAGGACGCAGGGACTTCTGATGCGCTCTCGCCAGACAGGTCAGATGGGAGGAGAGTTACACGCAGACCCTATTTTGGCTGCATATTTTGAAAATGTTAGATCAATTCTTGAATATCGTTGGGTCATCTGGGGCGGAGCTGCCAAGTGCCAATAAGATAAAATCGAAAAAGTTCAGCACAAATTCGTCATGTGGCTGACTTCAAACATTCACTCATCTCGGACATCCAATTCGCTGTTATATAGCGATCTGCTAATATTTTCAAAATTAGCAGCCTGTCCCAGAGGAGGCTTCAGATGATGCATGCTTTGTTTTCAAAATTATTTCCGGTAAAATTGGCTCCGCCCCCTTGCTCGGAGCCTTCCCCTAACATTTATGTACCTCAGCGGCAAACCAGGGCTATGAGAGAGCAATTGCTCCATGTTCCGGTGGCACGCGTGGAAACAATTAGGCGTAGTTTGTTTTCGCGGGCGGTGCTCTGTTAAAAGAGCCATGTTACCCAATATCCGGAAGCCGACCCTTTCAACTCAATACTGGCAGCTTTTAAATGGAGTGTCAGGAAAAATATACGAAGCCATCCACTTTGAATGTTTAAGGGGCGGTAGATTTATTGTTTCCGTGAGGTGAAGTGCCCAGTGTTTTTACGGTTCATTTTGAAATTATCAATTTTACCATTTTATTATCTTACCGTGTCTCATGTTTACTGTCATTCATCTGATGTTTTTTTCTTCGACCTCAGCTATAATTGGGTGCCATACCTGTTGCTGATTATGCTTAATAAACAAACAAACAAACAACATGAGAAATCCCGAGAGAAGCATTCAAGGCCTGTCCAGCAGAATGTGTAACATCACACACCACTCTCTTCACCATAAAACTACATGTATGTACGCAAAGAAAACAAGATGCATTGGTATTAGTATCATACAGAAGTCCATAGGAGATGATCACTCTTAAATGGCGGGTGCTAATTATTAAGGTGTGATCCATCAGAGGGGCGCCAAATCGAATCACACCAGGGGGGGGTGTTTTTGGTGGACAAACATTTCAGATGGGCGCCAAATCCTATCTCAGGAGCGCCGATACTTGCACTCGGGGAGGGGGGCAGGGTGGGAAGTGACCTTTCAGGGCGGTGCCGTGATCATTTCAGTGGGCACCAAGGATCGATCGGGGGCGGGGCAGCAGCGCCCCTTTGTTCCCTTAGATCCGTCTATGAGGCACATACACTCCCTATCCCTTGATTCACCCATGCTCTTTGAGGTCAATACCGATTTTCCTTCTTCCATCTTGTTTGTTTGTTAAACAACTGTGTTTGAAAGTTCTTATTTTCTTTTTCTTCTTATTTTTACACAATCAAAACTTTTTATTCGCAAACCACTTAGCTTGAACAACATTTTGACCAGAAAAGTAGGTGGGCAGCTCAGAACTTAGTGATAAGTCAAGTATTTTCATATGTGCTTTAATGCTATGCATGAAAGCCAGTGGTGTATGTACATAGTTGCCGCAAGCCACCGAATCATTGTAAAAGCATTTGACTCTTTTTCTAGTTTTTCAGCAACAAAAAATTGCGACGAAAATGTGTAGAATTCATCCAAATTTATTTGTTCTTTGTGGCTCATGTATTCTACAGATACACGAGTTCACACACATCGCAAGTGAGACGAGTTAAACCCGAAGTTACTATAAACTATAAATGGTCATCGTAGGAAAGAGCACTTATTTACTTTCAAAAGTGAGAATGTCGATTTTATATCGGAATTAATCCCCTAAAAGTACCGCAGAACTGCTGGGGCCAGAGGAGCCGTTGAATCGTTGAAAAATCACGGAATGTCACAAAACGTTCGTTGCTCTTCTGTCACAATGGATGGCTGAGACGGTATTTCTATACCACAACATTCAAACAGAAATGAGTTCACATTACATCGAACTGCGTCACCTCTGATTGTTTCAAGGGCGATAGGTCATTCTGAACGCTCCCAAATAGAAGTCTTCAGTTTGAAGGTTCATTCTCAACATTTACATTATATTATAACGTTCATTAAACAGCAAGCTTACAGAAATTTACACACAAGTTTAAACAGCGTTGTGTCATCACACAGAGACGCTAAAAAACAGGCACCACAGATGTCCCCAGGTACTAGCACAGACCCATGATCAATGCGTAGCATATCAATCACGTTCAAAGACAGGAATTATTTATTAATCTGTTTTTGAGTGCTGTCAATCTAGAACTACCGGCCCAGGTGCCTCCTTTGCCAACAGTTACATTCATACATTACTTCACTGTGTACTGTAGAGCATCATTCTAGAGGAATGGTTAATAAGCTTCTTGCACTAAAAACCCATCCTTATCATCTGGCATCCTAGTGTATTCTCCGAACGCCCGATTCCGAGCCGAATGAGCTTTGAGCGCCCCCTACCATTCAGCAAAATCCCATTCAGACCCAGCCCCTGGTCACGAGCCGCCATGTTGTGACGTCACAACGGCGCAAAAAATCACCTCACCCATCATTAACATTAAAAATTTCGCTAATTTTGGGGGTGTCTTGCTAGCCCCCCTTTCAAGGCCAATAAACACCCTTTAAGCCTAGATCTGAAATCTTTGGTCTTGTCTTAGAAAATGACCCTAAAATGGTCGAGCTTAGAAAAATTTGAAATTGTATTTGCCTCAGAAAAAGGTCTTACACAGCTGAGCAAAGGACTTCCTTCATACCACTGAAGTTTTTCCGGGACAGACGCAAAGAAAAAATAGGTTCACTTCATATTATTGACACCATATCAAAGGAATATTGCAGTTGTTGGCGCAGATCATTCAACTATAGCGCAAAGTGTTACGGTGGCGATTTGCTTCTAGAGAATTAGTGACGTATTTATTACATATATCTTGTGGATATGGGCATAAAATAAATGAAGACCTAATTAAGTATAATTTTGATATTTATCATTGTTATTTGACTAAAATTTGGCATGATTTATCAATTATTTTCTATCTTGAAAACGCAAGTATTACATAGCTACGGCGCATCCCTATTGTGAACGTACCTGTGTAGGGGAGGGTGGGGTGGGTTGTATCAGTTTTTACTCCAGGTTCATTAATTTGGTAACTACTTGGGATGGCCTCGTGATTTCAATATCATCTCGTAGCTGCATCCGTTGGCTTCCTTTGCCGATAGATTTGTTTCTTTGTCTTTACTGGTTTGTCTCCTACTGCCCGGCGAATGGACTTTTTCACTTGATACAACTTACCCCACCGGTTGGGTGAGTTGTATCACATGGTGGGTTAAGTTGTAACAGTGTGCCACGTTTTGGAGACTGTGCCTGCCACCGATCATGGCCGTGGGAACAACCTTCAACGAATTTAAAATTTAATTATAAACTTAACTTGCAATTTATTGCACCAAACTATGGCCAATGCAGTACGAAATTCATGGCGACAAAAAACGCAAACGAAACATCAACCGTGCAGGTGTAAAGGTGACCCGTTTGGAACAAAGAAGCCAACACAATGCGACGAAACGGGCAAATTCTAGACTAGGTACCAGCAGACTTAAGTCAGGGCTAAAGTCTGTTCAATCTACAACTGTTCAATCTGAAAAGCCTAAACGTATTAGTTATGAACTTACTAAGTAATCCCCTCACAATAGTTACGGGAAGGGTTGTTTCAGGGATACAGATGAATTGCATGAACGTTTGAAGGAGGAGGCGGCGGGCGAGCAGGGGTGTGCCTCGAATTTGTGAAGCGCAGGTGAGGATGTAGCCATAACTTCTCGGGACTTGTTAGACTTTAATTTTTGCTTTTGCTTTCATTCCATCAGCGCGGCCTGTCTTGCACTTATCCTGGCCTGCAATTTTTGCAGCATAAATATTTGTACCTAATTTTTCGTTGTGGCTACCTGTGATGATATAGTGTTTTGGCAACAATGAATCTGTGGCGATATCCCTAATGAGCTATATAGGCAGCGTGGGGTGCCTACCCATTTAAACGGGTCCTAAATAAGCTCAGGGGCCAAAACTAGCTCAGGGGCCAACCTTCAACTCATGGGGCCTAGACACGCTGAGGGGGCCCCAAAGCAGCTCAGGAGGCCCATAAAAAATAAGATGGCCAGACTAGCTGGGTGTCTTGACGAACTCATGGGGCCCAGATACGCACAACGGGCCCCAAACAAGCTGAAGGGGCCTATATCAGTTAAACGAACACGATACCAGCCCAGGGGGCCCTTGCCAGCTCAAGGGAGACTAATCAAGCGAGGGGCCCTATGACCAAACCAGAGGCCCCTTAAGTAAATCCTATCACGGGCCCTAGACCCAGCTCGTGGCTGCCACAATAATTTCACCTACAGGGTTATTTTTAGCTTAGGGGGCCCAAAGCAGCAAAGGATCTAAGGCCAAGCCAGTAAGCTCCTGTGCAATACTCTTCCACGGTCCCAGAACAGCCCAGGGGCAACCTGAAAACTCGCTCTCAGATAGCTCAAAATTAATTCAGAGGGCCCAGGATCTATTGAGGGGGCCCTTCACCAATTAAGGGACCCCGAAAAACTCAGAAGGCTCCAGTGGCGACACATTCAAGTTCAGTGTGAGGGCTTGGTTATCTAAAGCGGTCCCAGATCAACTGAGGGGACTCATTATCAGCTCAAAGTAGCCACCAAAAACTCAGAGGCCCAGGCCCGCAGAGGCTGTGCGGCCTCTGATGCTTAGTTTAGCGTCAATAGGGGATTTCAGTAGGGACCCAGCGTTAGTCAAGACAACTGTGATATGTGGAGGTGGTCGATACGGCACCTTAGTTTTTGCCAGGACTTATGTTCACCAAAGTTCTCTGTATTAATTGTTAATTGCGCTTAATGTAGCGTCAATCGGGGTTTCTGTAGGGACCCAGCGTTAGCGAAGACAACTATGATATGTGGATGTGGTCGATACGACACCTCAGTTTTCTTCAAGACCGAAGTTAGCTGTATTCTTTGCTCATGGTGCTTCAGTTAGTCCAGCATTTTCTACCAATGTACCAGTCATTACTTTCTGGGCGAAACCTTGCCGGCCCGAAATATGTTTAATGGTAAACGTGAACATGTTTCACTGAAAGGCTGCTTTCATGAAAATAGGCATTTACAAATACGTTTTTTAAACGCGTTTTTTCTTCGACACTGTCCGCCTATTGGGTGGTAAATTGGCGCCCCTCAGATTCGGCGCCCCCAGGTTCGGCGCCCCCCTCAGAGCCTGCCCCCTAACGAAATCCTAGATTCGCCACTGGACTTGTTAGACTTTAATTTTGCTTTTGCTTTCATTCCATCAGCGCGGCCCGTCTTGCACTTATCCTGACCCGCACTTTTTGCATCAAAAATATTTTACCTAATTTTTCGTTGTGGCTACATGTGACAATATAGTGTTTTTGGAAAAAACGAATCTGTGGCGACACCCCTAATGAGCTGCATGAACATTGGGGTGAGTTGTATCACTGGTACAACATACCCCACCTGGCCTTGATACAACATGTACCACCCTCCCACATTGGAAAAAACGTCCTCGTGCTCAACAACCAGTGGCCAGCCGAGAAAATCCTTCTCACGCACGAAGCCTTAGAATCTACCCTTACCACTGCTACAGCGATCCTTCCGATTTGTGATCATCTGAATGACAAAAACACACATTTCCTTACGACGAAATTTTACAGAATGACACCCCGAAAACACATTTTCTACACTCACCGCGAAACGCGCCAAGCCAAGCAGACGGCAGTATAAAGAAAGATGGCGGACCGCTTGCCGCATCATCTGATCGTGTCGGGAGCGCTATCTCTTGGATAGTTTTGGAAAAAATCGCTCTGATACAACTTGTCCATGATACAACTCTCCCCGCTCTCCCTAAAGGTATTTTGATTCAGACCTGACGAGCTCGCAGAGCGAACCTCTTTATATCAATCGCATTGGCTTCTCTAGCAAGGCCCTAGTGGGATGGCGACATCTGCTGGCGATCTCAGGCAGACAAAAGTCCGGAGGTGAGGATTATAGAGGAGAGCAGAGTGGCAGCAGCCGGCCTCTCCGCTCCGTTGCAGTAGTCCGGCATGGTGCAGCAGTAGGTGGCGCCACCGTGAACCTCTGCCGGGATAGAGGACGCGTCAGGAGCACCGGCCCGGGCGGAGTCCGCCACCGGCGCGGCTGAATGTCTCTCCAAGTCCACTCAGCACGTTTTGGCTAGGTGCAGTCGGTGACATGGTAATACAAACTTCTATGGGAGACTGAAGATAAACGGGGGTCCTGGCCCTTCCCTCCACCCTCCGAATGTCCATCCATGATTCTACATAAAGACAGAAAACTTCGTGGTGAAGAAGAAATCATCGAATCTTCGGGATCTATCTCTCCATTTCCCCTTGAAATTATCAATAGCTCAAGATATAAGTCTTGCTACCGGGAAAAATTAGGCGATCGGTCCTGAAAGCAAGCGAATGTTCGAAAATACTATCCTTTAAGGAGCAGCTCAAAAACTACGAACTTCTGATTCGGGAAAATTGTTATTTCTAAGCCATGCAGCTTGAAAAACTGCGATTGTTTTCCGATAGATACGGACGAAATAAGAAAGCATCAGGCTAAATGAGGAAGCTAGGCAGTGACATCATGTAAAGTATCAGCCAAAGGTCCCATGGTGCTATGTCAAACGTGTTACCTTAATTTACAATGTATCCTCCCTTGCCCCATATTTGACAAACATTGCGTCTTCCATCTTCATTTTATCACCAACAGGACATACGAAACCCAATTGCATTCATCTGTGCTCTTATGGTACCAAATAAACTAAACTAAACAGAGTAAACGGAAGCACCATACCAAAGTGTACGTCTAACGCAGGCTTGTGTTTCACTCGCTCCAGAGTAGAGCTACTAGAGGAGCTCTCCTACTTACGGTCCCGGCCGGGGTAGCAGTAGTTGGCGCACATCCTCACTACGAGGTTACCCTTGACGTGTTTCTGGAAACCAGGGACACAGAGGGCAGTCAGCGCTGAACGCTCGCATGTGATCCACTCGCGAGGTATCGCTCCTCTTTGGCATTAGATAAATGATCCGGGCGGAGGAAAAATATTAAATATGGAAACATTCTAGATCATCACTCTTGGCTTGGATGTTGCAACATTGGTGTAGTGCAAAACAACATAGAAGACACTACAAAGGTTGCAGTAAGCGCCAGAGCATATAATGTGGGAAGTCTTCGGAGGATACAGGTAACACGAAATTATGTGTAATGGCCAGTAATATTGAAAAACCAAACAGTTGCGCACACACTGCAAAGTACAAACCTGAAAACATATTCAATGATATACTAGTTTTAACCCCCCCACCGGGGCGGCGCCACCTCCCCACCGGGGCACGATGGCCCCGCCCTAACCCGAAAATATGGGCGTTGGCGCAAATCTGCAAAGTGCAATAGAAGTTCGCGTGAATTCAGTAAGAAATTACTTAGCATGTTTTAGTGCTCAGGTCAATGGTTTGACCTCCAGAGGTCAAATTAGGTCAAGATCGGCTATTTTCACTCAAATATGCAATGATTAAGCAAACTGGGCATAACTCTTATGTCATTAGAGCTATTGAGGCCTCGTAAAGTACATTTGATAGAAAATTGTCAGTACTTTTTCCGCTATGTGGAGCGTAAAGACCTCCCGCCAGTGGTTTGACCTCCAGAGGTCACCTCGTGACCTAATATGACCTGAGGTCACGAAAGGTCAAAAGTGACCTTGCCGTATATCAAATGAAAGCCAAGATAAAAAAACACGATGGTGTTTGTTTCACTGCTCTAGCTTAATTAGGTCAAAAGTTATTGTCAAAATACTGTTTTTGACCTCTGGTGACCTTGGATGACCTTGAAAAGTCAAAGGAAAATATGACCCCTGGGATCCGTGAAAGGGTGTCCAAAAACGTTGTTCTGAGCAGTCTGAGTATCTGCAATAATTTTTGTGGCTTTATATCATGAAACAACTTTTCCCCATGCTTTTCCAATGGGAGAGGTCGCCCGTGACCTGACCTCAGGCACGAAATCGAAAAATCCTGGATATAAACCTTGTAGACCCTGGAGGGGTTATGAAGTGTAGGAAGTTTCAAATCGATCGACTTTGAAATGTAGCTCTTACAGAGCTCTAAAGGTGAAGTGAGGTGACCTTGGTTGACCTCGTCTGGTGACCTGACCTTGGGTGACCCGGGTAAAAATTTCAGGATGATGGGAAAATGATGCAGTGAGAGGTAGAGCCTTCAACCGCGGTGCTACGCCTCGTCGTTTTCTGCTATCCTGAAAAACCTTAGGGGCCATCGATGCCCCGGTGGGGCGAGGGTTAACAGAAGACTTACCTCTAAACCGTAAAGTATGTGCCTCGCGACTCAATATAGTCTAAACTTCCGGAACCATACATCTGAACCGTGACCTTAATGACGGGTGGATTAAGGTCATTCGACTACTCACGCTGTGCCCTCGTACTCGATTTCTGACCGCACGTTGGATCCCTATGAGTGTATAGGGAGCTGCACAGACCGTGTCCTCCATGTCCAGATTCTTAACCAATGAAGCCATCTGGTGGTATGTCATTCATTGTCCCAGGGACTTCCAACAGTGAAGTATCGCATCCCCTGTCAGCGGTGGCGAATCCGCTTCATTTCGGGGGAGCCAGGGGACTTGAGCCTCCCCCGCCATTGCCTCAGAACAGGCTCCGGCTATGCATTTACTATAGGCACTTTGACATTTGGGGGGGCTTGGGCCCCTAGCCCCCCCTTGTATCCGCCAACGCCTCTCAGCTCCTGAAAGGGACGGGTTGGAAGCTGACACCCCAAGGGAGACCATACGAAAATTGGGACCTCCTTCTACCACTACTGGGAGGGGGACTTGGAATGGACTAAAAGGGGACATTTTGCATGCGACTGAGGAGCTCCTCAAGGCTCCAGAGGGCAGCCAATTCACACCCTCTTCGTGGTTATTCGTTATACGCTAAGACGCTGTATGGTAGGAACTGGCATGGAACTACCCTTTTCCCTTCCCGATTTTATAAAGGTTTCTACCACTTTGTGAGTCCCAACTGAAGGTATTGCTGTAAACGAAAAGAACAATACAAACCACGTTTCGGTGAGGAACACTGATCGCTCACGCTGTGTGTTTGGGCCGGCCGACTGACCAGGCAGACGATGTCGTTGTGTCGGCACGCCCGCCGCTCGGGCGCAGAGGTCCCTGTGCTGTTGCAAGCCTCGATAATGCCGTTCTCCTTGGAAAAGCTGCCACACTCGTAACACCTCAGCGCCATTACTTGCGCTGTGGACACACCACGGAACCACGCATCAGCGCGTATGTAAGCACTAATACCGATAAAACACCTGCCCATAATTGACAACCACAGGTCCCGAGTTCAAGGCCGGGCGGGTCCTCCGCATAAGTACAACCTGATCCCAAAGAGATCTTCCAGCAGGGTGGAGTTGGCTACGCGGCCTAACCTTGGCAGTCGGTACGTCATTAAACCACAACAATTATTATCATTACGTAGATCCGGCCATGACACTGAGCGTCAGCCTTTTGCTCTTTTTTAGAATAATGTGCTGAAAAGTTTCATCAATAGTTCTAACCTGATTTTTTTAAAGAACGATATCAGAAACGTCTTTGCATTACTGAATGAAGAGATGTGAACCTTGATGTACCCTAGCAAGATATCTCGCCAAGCGAACGCTTTTTTGAGAAGACACCGTTTCGAAGTTGAATGATAAAAACTATAGCGCATCAAATCTCGCCCCGCCCTGCCCCAGTCACCACCAAGTCGGAATCCAACCCACGCGTGAATAAAACAATTATTGGTGACGCTCCCAGCATTTCCTAGTTGTTTTTTCATTCTACCTAACATGGTAGCTGGGCTCAGCTGCCTGGCTCCGGGGTAAGGCGATCCTCGTCAGTCATTTCTCCCAATACCTTCCGATTTCGCAGATGCTATGGGAAGTCACGTCCCTCGTTCCGTAACCTCTGCAGCCGTTTATTTATCTTTAGTGTCGTTACATGTATTCCCCGAGGCGAGCGTTACGTAACGCCGCTGCCAAAGCCCCCTCCCCGATATAATATTCCGTACCACTGTGACTGGCCACCACCAAGCCCTCCATGCAGTACGTGGCTTAGGAGTTTCCCTCATCTTCCTGCCCGTTATGGTTCATAATTTCTGGTTAATTAATAGTTTTCGGGGTTTGACGACGCACCAAGTGCTCTAAGGTCATATTTGTCGCTGCAAACTCCACCCTGTTGGGAGTTTTCTTTTTGGTAAGGTTGTACTTATCCAGAAAACATGCGGGGTCTTGAACTCGGGACATTTGGCTCAAGAGGCAGACACTCCAACACTGATACACGCATTCCGTAAAAATTAATGGCTGAGCCGAAGTCCCCTTAACAAGCGTCTCGGATTAAAAAGAGAAACTGAGCTGTGACCTGGATAAATGCAATGGAACATTGGAACATCGAATATTTATGGTCATCGTGCATGACCACCACGGGCTAATGTAAATATCCTCCGCCATGAGACGTCGGACAATGATAAACAATCACCAGCCGTACCCTCCAGACTGTCGACTCGAGTAGATGTCTGGTATCATGGCTGGATACACCGAGACGCCTAGTGTTTTTGTTTCTCCTGTATTACCACCCATTTCTGCTGCGTAGCAACAATGCTCGAGAACCACAGACGTGTGGTGAAAACATTCTGATATCTCAAGTACGATTATTCAAAATGTCACGATGACTCACTCATCTACATAGACATATGCGAGATAAAAAGCTTTTATCTCGGTATTTCATATCACGCACAAGGATCCCTCCGCCTCCTGGATCCGTCTATGAAACCTAATGTAGTGGTGTAATTAAGATTTTATCTAATCGGTCGCGGTGTACCATCAGCATTACCGCGTGGCCATTAGACCATTTTAAGCTTATTTCTGTCCCTTTATTTCCATGGGTTAGTGTTGAACTCCCTCATGGGGTACAGTACCTCAGTGTTTTTATGCTCCTCTTGGTCAGCCACCATTTCTCAGGGTCATTCATATTTTGTTTTCACTGTCAGAATAAGGTGTTTTTGTGACAGTCGTCAATGAGGGCCAGCAACGCACTCGCTTCCTGAGCCCTATCAATGCTCGCTTGATAAGGTAAATAAATACTTACTCTGAGGACTACGTTCAAGGCTGCTGTTCTGTAATGGTGATTGCATAACGGACTTAGACTCAGCTTCAAAACAAAAAGGACAGCTAAAAATAATTGGAGTCAATCATGACACCTAAGCTTTCCGTGTCCAAAAAAGAAGACTATTGGGCCATGTATATTGATGGACGACCATTTGGTCTCCTAGCAGTTTTACAGAGCAAAATCGTACTTTTTCATACTGTTCTTTAAGACAACATTCTTATGAAATAAACACAAACGTCAAAACAGGGTATCAAGAGGACGAGTATGACAAAAGCCTGAAGGTATCGAAGGCGTGGCACCAGCGCGTGAGTTAAAGCCGTGGCCGGGACCAGACGGGCAGGGGGCACCATCGGGCCCGTATCTCGCCCCGCTGCTGCTCGTCGAACACTGGCTCTGCCGCTGACCGCTGACGGTCACACCCAGCAGTGGTGTCCACTGCACCTAACGGCGAGGTGTCCACTGATCCAGCCAGCGGCGCACCGCCCGAAGCTGGGGAGCAAGCATGGCTGCCACCAAAGGCAAGGTTCAGACCGGTGAGTGGAAGCCTGGCGCCGTGGTGCTGCTGTGACGCGCTGTCCTCTACACACGCACCAGCTGGTGATGACCTGGGAGGATTAACGCGCCCATTGACGGGAGTCTGAGCCACCTTCACCTTGACGGGGAACCCGCACCTTCCGCCTGAGATCTCGAAAACCACGTCGGCTGGCGAAAAGCAGTAGCCGGTGTTAGGTAGCTTGACCTAAGCTCTAAGGAAAATTTTCCAACAAATTTTGTCTGGTCCAACCAAAAGTCACCAAACGCCAAATGTGGCACCATAGGGATGTAATGGAATTGAATGTTTTTCGGTCATAGCATCCTGACCTAGCGTCCTAGGGGTGTTAAGATATAGTTGGGTCGAAATAAATTTCACTAAATTGTAGGGACTGGACAGCACAATGACGTCAAGTATACATGTGGGGTGACCCAGGACATATTTTAAGAAATTAGGCCTGGTGGGCATTCGGCTGAAAAGGGCACGAATTCCCACCAAAAGGGCACTCCTACAGCATCAAATGACTGGTGCCTGGTGGGCACTGGGTCGTTCAGGGCTGTTGACTGGTGGGCATAGCATGGGGGACTGGTGGGCAAAATTCCCACCACTTTGTAGCTTAAAATATGCCCTGGGGTGATCAGAATCAACCCCCCCCTCCGACCAAAAGTATCCTTAACACCCGCACTGGAGGGGGCATAACACTGGAGGGGGGAGGCCCCTAAGATCTCGGAAACTAAGAGGCATAGAAAAACGAAATTGAGAGGTGGGTGGGGGTTATGGTGGTCTACATTAGACCATTTTATTGGCCTAAGTCATTATCTTCAAGGTCAAACGAGGTCATAAAGGTCAAAACTGGCCATGCTGATGACCGACCGGTAAATGCCGTGATTATGCGGGAAAATGGCGGGAATAAGCTAAAGGCGGGCCAGGGTCATATAGAAAAGGTCTCAAAGAGCCTTCCCTTCAATTTGGGGTCAAGGTCATTCAAGGTCATTGACCTGTAAGGTCACATATAGTATACTACTTATAATGTACACTTTGACTAACACTATGGCCACTGTTTGGCGGGAAATGAGGATTGACCTTGCAAATGACCTTTGACCTTGTCCTTTGACCTTGACCTGGTATTGGGGTACCTTATCGATGACGTCATAGCATAATGTACGTCAGACCGGGTAACGTCATTTGACCGGAAGCACTGTGGTCAGTGACCTTGAAAGTGCAGATATGACCTTGACCTGTGACCTTGACCTGAACTGACCTTCATGTGAGGTGACCTTGACATATAATCCCGGTTATATGGTGTTATGACTTCACTACTCGGTCTCCAATGCAAGCTAACTGGTCCGACCGCGTGATTACGGCGATCTCAAAATGCAGGTCTGACTTCAAAAGCCTATAAGTCAAAAAGGTTTCGACTGATTTCAACAAATTTTTACCAATCGACGCTATTAAATTCTGTTTAATGTGGCAAAGTATCGTGTTTCGGCTACGAGCGGTTCTCCGGCCACCTCGGAAAAACAGGTGGGGGCCTCCGAGGCCCCTCCAGTGCGTGTTAAACACTTACGCCAATACTCCTTGTAATTAGGCAAGTGTGTCTGTTTGGAGTGGCCCTAATACAATAAAAATAAATAAAGTAAGATGTAAAATAAACAATGGACTCTCCTTTTCTGATCCTAATCATTAATGATTCTACATATTTTAATGAGCTTAAACCGGAATTACAGACATACAAAGATAGTTGAATATGGTGACATGGCAAAAATGCCCGAAGCTATAACTCAGTAACAGTGGTAAAATTGAGCTGAAAACTTGACCGTAAAATTCGACCCTAGATGGCCCTGCAAGAAAATTCTTACCAAAATCTGTGAAATATGGGGCTTATATTCGAAAATGTTCGGTCTTTCTGTCGGGGAATGCCCCAACTGTTCTTACTATGCTGTACTGAACTTTTTCTAAGGTGATATCATTTGATCTGCAATGGTGACCTGACCTGAAATGACCTGGACCCAAAATTTTGACGTCATTTGCAAGAACGATCAGAAAAAAGGTATACCAAGACAACGGCGCTGCACACCGCCGTTTTTAGGCCATTTGTGAAATACCCGAGGGCGGCGGCGGGTAGGTACCTGCTCGCCGGCAATGTGCGTGTTAATGTCGGGTTTCTTGAAGGTATTAATGACGATATTCATAGATTTATGAATTATAAAATTTTCAAACTGGAACATTGATAAAAAGCATGGATTGTGTAGCCTTTAAGCCCTTTGACCTCTCAATGGACCTCATAACTGCTGATAGCCGAGACCTACACGCATAATATATACCGGCATCGAATGATATTAGTGGCACTCCCAGACGGGAGACGCGTCTAGATCTTTATTTCTATATTTCTTTCATCCTTGACAGACCATGCCTCCAACTACAGTTTCATTTCTCATGGCCAGCTGGGACACGGAAGTCAATAACTGCATTTCTTTGATAAGCTCTTGCATAGAAATCGGCTCTGGATAGCTGTTTCCGAACCGTCCGCAGTGCTGGGCCATGATTGACCCCTCGGAGCTGGGCCGTACCCTCATGCACGAGCACATGCACCTGAACTTCATGGGGACCTTCCTGCCACCTAAAGGTGCCGACAAGGGCAAGGACTATTGCCCGTTCACGATGGAGAACCTCGGCTGGATTCGACAGAACCCGTAAGCTGACCTTAGGAGGTTTGTGCGCCCGATAACCCAAGTAACTAGCAAACTAAACGTGAAATATAGCGCGGCTTTGTTCCCTGAGGGGCGAGAAAAGCAGTCCGAGCAGCCGCGCAGGTGAGGAGCTCCTAGTTAGAGCTGGCCTAGTATAGTGGCTTGAGTATCAATTCCTAATGGAGCTCGCTAATCAACCATAAACGAGGCTCCATTTTTCATCTACTATTATCAAAGCATTCAACGGGCATTCAGCCGTCATTGGATGATGACGGTTTTTTTCTCGGCTGGCCAGGTACGCCCACCGGAGCAACGTGGCGATGGACGACGGCGCCACGCACGGCTGTATGGTCGACGAGCTGCGCCTGTTCAAGGCGGCCGGAGGCGGCTCCATAGTGGAGGTCACTCCCTACGGCATCAACCCCCACGCCGGCCGCCTGGCGGAGTACAGCAAGGGGGCCGGCATACACATCGTCGGCGGCACAGGTGTCCGCTGCGCCCGCTGGGTGTGGGTGTTTTGTTAGGGACGTGGCTGGAGGTCGAAAAACGTTGACTAGTTTCTAATGGTCGCGTTTTGGTAGGTTATGGGATGGTCGATACGGGCCCACGTTGTGAAATGATTGCACTCGATGCAGTCATGAGACTTAAAGCAATGTTCCCAGTTTTTAAGTGCGTCTTAGAATTATATGTTTAAATGCGTCTGCTATGCAGTGTCAGTGGCAGCCAGTGAAAAGAAGTTGATACAGGAAGCCGGGGACTCTTTCCGAGTATGCATAACTCCCAGCCCTTCAGCGGCACGTCTCTGCTCACGCACCGTTTTTGCGGGCGGCGGCAGGTTTCTACAAGTTGATGTACCAGCGCGCCGCCGACCACCATCTGACCGTGGAGCAGATGACAGAGCACTCGCTGAAGGAGCTGCTGCACGGCTGTGAGGGAGCGCCGGACGTCAGGTGCGGCATCATCGGCGAGGTCGGCTCCGACTGGCCCATCTACGGTCAGTGGTAGCGCGAGGGCTGGGTACTGACCTCTCCTCTGCCTCAGCAAAGCCACAGACGGTCCTTACCGCCAATGTATGTACCAAAGGCAGAAATGTTGCAAGGAGAGTTGATTCAGCGGCAAAATTCTCGAAATGTAGAAGGTAAAGTTGAGTGCATCATGTACATAAGCATTATGCACACCCCCGAAGAGCATTTTCCTACGGATACCTCGCCTGGGTGCTTTAGGTCTGAAATACGTACGATGCCGCCTCAACTGGCTCTCCAGCGATACGGTGACGGCATCTGTTAAAAGCTTTAGTGCTGTAACTCTGCCGCAGATTTTGAGCGGCGCGGTCTGCAGTCGGCGGCGGCGGTGCAGGAGGTGACGGGCGCGCCCGTCCACTTCCACCCTGGCCGACACGAGGCGGCGCCAGCCGAGGTACTTCGGATCTTCCAGGAGGCCGGCGGAGACGTGCGCCGCTCCACAATGTCGCACGTGACCCGTGAGCACCCTGACCAGCCTGCTCGGCGTTTGTCGTGACGCGCTGGCCGTCTGCACCAGTGCTGTTCTCTTAGAGCATCACCTAGTTCATTCTATTCTTGCATTACTATACCACTAAAGCAAACAAGCATTAAACTAGCCTATTTTATTCGGCCGCTGTGAGTGCCGCTCTGAAAATACTGCAGTGCGTCTCTGGTTTACCACAGGCACACTGCTGACGCCTGAGTCGCTCTGCGAGTTCGCCGCGCTGGGCAGCTACGTGCAGGTGGACCTGTTTGGCGTGGAGACCAGCTTCTACAGCCTGGCGCCGCAGGTGGACATGCCGTCAGACGCCCAGCGGATCCGGCTGATAGCGGCGCTGGTGGAGGAAGGCTACGGCGACCGCCTGGTGGTCAGCCACGATATCCACACCAAACA
Organism: Lepas anatifera; assembly: GCA_034440635.1. Classification (NCBI taxonomy): domain Eukaryota; kingdom Metazoa; phylum Arthropoda; class Thecostraca; family Lepadidae; genus Lepas; species Lepas anatifera. Next base: position 648,424 of record JAOTON010001199.1, on the reverse strand, counting down.
CCGCCTGGTGAGCCCGCCAGTACACCAGGCACAGGCCACCGCTGCAAGGCTGCCACCACACTGGAGTGAACAGCCAGGGGCGTGGATTTATGAAAATTACTGGGGGTGCCAAACTTTCCGACAATACAATGACCACCATAATTAAAGGTGGTGGCATTCTATTAAGTGTGTTTTAGCATTCTCAAAGGTCCGTTGAAGAGCACAAAATCAATTCAAACTCCCTGAAATGAAAAACAGGAAAATTTAAAGGATGTTTTAACACTGCTTCAACGCTACATTAGGGGTTGCCCGTCCCCCCCCTTAACCCATTATGTACATACGTCCACTATATGTATGTACATCCACACCCCTGTGAATAGCACATATGGAGAGGGCGACAGGGGCTTTATTACCATTACCCAAGCCAGGAGCGAAGCTTTATTCTTGTATGACCATTGTATTTGTTTGAAAACAGTGTGTCTGTCATGGTTGGCCATACAAACTAAGTAAGGTTTTTTGCCAAGGAAGTTTTTTGTATTCTTGCATTGAGTTAAGTAGCCTGGCGCTCCTAGCTCCTGCTTTGCTCTTGTCCCGTCAGTGTCACGCATAAGCGAATACGCGGCTGCGTTGCTAGGCGAGACCCCACCCTACTCCTGCTCTTTCAGACCAAGTTCGGCGGCCATGGCTTCGCCCACATCTTCGAGAACGTGGTGCCGATGATGCGCACCCGCGGCATAAGTGATGACGTCATCAATCAGATCCTGGTCTCGAACCCGGCCGCCGCGCTCGCCTTCACCAAGTGAAGTCGCCCAGCACCAGCCAATATCTACTGTGTCGGCCATTGGCCATAGGCCATTGTTCACATCGGCCATAGGCGTGGCCGATGCGGGTTTTACCATCATCGGTGGCCACAGGTCAGGTCATGACTGAAGATCAGGCTTACTCGTGCCCTGAGAATAGGTGTGTATGAATTCCGCTGTTCAGCAGCACTGTGTCCTGGCTGTCGAGGCTTTGCAAAGTATAGATAAGAACGAATTATGGATTCCTTGCAATTTTTGCAGTGGGTGCAGGCAAAGCGGTTTCAGTACTCATTTTCTCGTCGGAAACGTGCTGTGATGTGAATCGATAGTGGTGCAAGTAAGTGTATTTGTTGGAAGAAAAGCTAAGCTTAGTTCTCGAAGCGCAGAAATAGCGCTCTTCATCAACCACTCAAGGGCCTGGATCGCTGGTCATAAGCTGCACTGACAAAAAGTGCAAGCATCTATCTACGAGTCTGAGGCGTGAAACGACCATAGGGCGTCAACACTCACTCAAGCTCGAAAGCATGACAGATTTGTAAGTGTTAACTGAATACATGAAAGGACTCTAGCCTTTGGGCTCGCTCTAAGCCGTTCTCGATCATGTTTTCATAGGCGGATCCAGGGGCAATCCCATGGACCCTCGGCGCCACCTGAAATGGCCACGGCGTCCCCCTGAAAGGTCGATGGCACTTTCCTGATCTGTCGCTCCCCCTCGGCTTCCCCGCCACCCAGGATGTGAGTATAGGCTACCCCACGATAGGTTTTTGGCGCCCACCTGAGAGGTTTTTCCGCCCGAAAGTGACATCCCCTCCCCCGACTATGTGCTCATCCCCCCCCCTGATCTGCAATCCTAGGTCCACCTATGCATGTAGTTACTTGTGTTTGACGTTTTTGTCACCTCGTCGACATTAGTCATGGGACTGCACATGTTAGATCACTATTGAGATCTTGAGACCGCATTTGCAAGAGATATGAATTTTAGCATCTGGGATGGCTCGGTATTGCGAATCAAGTCATGAATTATATCGATAAACTCTGGAATACCGAGCAAGAAAAGGACACTGAAGCATTTTACAGGGTGACCCCAAAAAACAGTCATCACCGAAAGTCAAATAACGTCCACAATGCTATTTAGATCATCACCAAACTTCATCCACATTATGGCAAGGCTATGTGCTCAAAATACACCAACTTTCAAGTCTCTGGCTTAAAAACTCGGCTTTTCACTGGTGCTTCAAGATATGCTCCAAATGAGCCCCCCGCCGCTGCAGGCGGAGACCAAAAAAAACAGTCATCACCCTAAGTCAAATAACATCCAAAATTTTATTTTGATAATGATCAAAATTCATCCACATTATGACAAGGCTATGTGCTCAATATCCACCAATGTTCAAGCTTCTGGCTTAAAAACTTGGCTTTTTACTGGCGCTTCAAGATGTGCTCCAAATGAGCCCCCGCCGCTGCAGGCACACTTGGATCCGGCGGGCGAAGTTCTCGATGACCCGCCCGCATTCCTCCTTCGGGATCGCTCTTATGGCTACTGTCAGGGGTAGGAACGGTTTGAAAGTGGGGGCAACCTAGAGGGCCACCTCAAGGGGGCCTCCAGTCCATGGGGGCCCATAATTATAAAAAATTAGTTAGCCGTTTGGTGTCAATAAGGCACGCATGCACACTAGATGCCAACGTATGGAAAATTGAGGAATTAAATTTTGCCCTATGATTTTGATTTGTACCTATTATGATTTAATAAATCATAGTAAACGCAAAAACATTTCTTTTGGTTTTTACCAAGACCCTGTTCAAATACGAAATACATTTTAAGCTCTTTTGGAGGATTTAAATCATTTTTACTACGAGTGCGTTTCTTATATTTACAGATGTTTTGGCCCTTTTATCACATTTACAAAATTAAAAACTGTTTAGAAAACTACAGACAATGCTTTGATACCAAACAGCCCACTTCCTATGCCTAATCAAAATTTTGCTTATTTGATGACAAAAATGGGAACATTTATTTAGGCTGTTACGGATCCCTTCTTTCCATCATAAGAGATTTATTTAGGTAAAGGCTGATCACAATAAATACGTCTAGCTATATTTCGATGCCTAAAATGCAGAGCTCCAGCATGACTGCAAGTGCAATGTAGGTACTTGATGGCCAGCTTTTGATGCTGTGGAGGTGTGGGTGTGGTGATATAGTGGTTAGCAACCTTGCTTTCCACGCGACCAACCCGGGTTTAAGGCACGGCAGATTCCTTGTGCAAGGAGCAATTTGACTCCCAAGAAACCCCTCCCAACAGGGAAAGAGTTGGCGACACCATATAACCCTGGCATCGAAGGACGTCACGCCTTTCAATGGCTCAGGGACGACTGTTGCTCGGCATTTGATGCGGGGTCCGTATCCGATTCATGCTTGTGTTGGGATTGATATGGGATGGAGTTTGATTGGGACCAGTTCTCGGGACTCATTTGGAAACACTCGGGTAGTAGGTGTCTTGGTTTTTTCACGAAGCGCTCCTCCTCCAGGGGCTTGCAGGCAGCGTACTTCTGATATTTTCATATACGTTGCGGGGGCCCACCCCAAAGGGGGCAGTATCCCCTGACCCCCGGTTCCTATGCATATGCCGCCCAGGGGCCGCCAAATTATCTCGGAGGGCCCCAAGGTCCAGACCATGGCTCAGGAACCTAGATCAGTCAGCTCAAGGGCCCAGACCAGTGCATTAGTCTCGGGACCAGCTTATCAAGGACCCTACATAAGGACAGGACCCCAGAAGCCCATCACAGTGGAGCCCCAGATTCGCACAGGGTGCCAGATTAGCTTAGGGGCCCGGTTCAGCTCGGGGTCCCCAGGTCGACTTATGTAGGGTCTCAAAACAGCTCAAGGGGCTTGTTCAAGCTCACGGATCCCAGCTTAGCTCAATGACGCTAGAACAGTTCAGGCCCCAGACCAGCTCAAGGCTCTTGTTCAGCACAGGCCAGCTCAGCTCAGGGGCCCAGATCGGCTGATATAGTGTCCCCTCTCATACCAGCTCAGGGCTCCATTCAAGCTCATGGCCCCCAGATTAGCCCAGGGACCTTAGAAGATTTCAGGGCCCCCATACCAGATCAGGGGCCCCAGTTAAGTACAGGGTACCCAGATTAGCTCAGGGCCCCAGCTAGCTAGGGTGTCCCAGGGTGTCTGATATAGTCTCAGAACACAGTGGCGTAGCCAGGATTCGGCCAAGGAGGGCCGACTACCGTCGGGGTCCCAGACCGGTGGTCCCCTTAGTAACCGGGGCCCATCTCCTATATCTTTTGTATAGTATTTTAACATTCACACGAAGGAAATTTTGTTGTCTTTTTAAGCATTTATTCTTATTTTGTTTATAGCTTGATTTTTCGATCCGACCAAATGTTGGTAAACTAAAGCCACCAAATATTAAGGATGGCCCATACCTTATATGGTAGCGTGGCTATAATAACAGCTTGGCCATATTTTGGGAACTTCAATGTTGATGCGCGCATGATGTTACACCCGAGTCACCTCAATTCACTCTGGTAATCAGACATGAAGTGATTGAAGGTCAGTCGTTTTGAGTACGTAGAAATTATCTTCTACGGGAAATGATTAGCAATTATTTCCCGGTGTCAAATCCATGAACTCTTTAATCAGGAAATTTCAAAAGAAACGGAAGAAAACAAAAAATACAAAGGACATGTAGTGTGTCCCGAACGTTACATAACCTCTATTCCGTCGATAGATCCTGTTGAGATCCAGTTACTTTCTTATCCTTGCTATCTTGTAAACGAGCAAATTACCAAGACAAAAGGCGCCTGAGATATCTATCGCCTTGGATCTCTCTGCCATTGTTATTTCAACCTTTCATACTTATTTTTCCTTTGAGGATTATGCTCATCGATTTCTGTCATTGCCCTTGTTTGTCTGGTTTCCTACGAAAATATTTCAAGGTTGTTTATTTCAGAATATTTAGGAATGCAGTTATTGGTGTTAAGCTAATAGATTAAAAATTGACTGAAGTGCCAAATTCCCTGTTCGATTTGCTCTTATGGTAAAACTAGTTTAATTTTTGCCTTTCCTTCGATAATGGTGCCTGATGGACATGTTTCAATTTGTCTTTTTAGTACGCAAAAGGGTAGATACATTTTTTCCGAGGCATATGATTTTGAAAATTTTTATTCGAGCTCTGGGGCCACCTAAGACCAACACTTGGCGGCACTCACAAAGCTAATTTTCGGCCGCTCTCCTGATTATATCTCAGGGGTGCCTGAAACCGATTCACGGCGCCTCTGATCAAAACTGGGGGCCCCTGAGAATCTCTCGGGGCTCCTGAGATTAGTTATTCGGCAGCACCTCTGAGACTAATTATTGGGCCCCCTCCCCAGATCTACTCTGGAGGGGCTGAGACTGACTGTCATGGTCATCCAGATTAGCTCTTGGGGTCCTCTGAGGCTGTCTTTGGGTTGGGGGGGGGACTGGGAATGACTTCCAACAGCCCTCTGAGACTTACTCTAGGGCGCCCCTGAACAAACACCCGGGGGGTGGAATCACCTCTGAGACTGAGTCTTTGGCGTTCCTGAGACTGACCCTCGGAGGCCCCCAAAATAGACTTTGCGAGGCCCTGAGAACCACTCTCTGGGGCCCCTGAGACTACCTCGGCCCCCCACCTCCCCTGAGACAGACTCCCGGGGCCCCTGATACCGACTTTTGGGCCCCTGAGACCAACCCTCTGGGAGCCCCGAAATCTGCTTTCGGGGGCCTTGAGACTGACTCTCAGGGCGGGGGCCTGAGGCCGACTCGGGACGCCCTGAGAACAAATCTTCAGGTGCCCCTGAGACTCACTCTGGGGGCCCCGTGATCAGAGAATTCTTTGCAGTGGTTCAGATTGGCCCAAGGGGGTCTGGGACGCCTAGGGCCCCCTGGCTACACCACTGCATCCACACTTCGGGGGCCCTCCGAAATCACCATTTGGAGGCCCCTAAAATAATTTCTACCCCAGACCAATACTCCGGAGCCCCTTGATACTAATGTCCGGGGCTTCTAAGACCAAGCTCGGGGTCCCACTTAGATCAGGCTCAGGGCACCCTAGACCCATCTCGCGCTTTTCTCGGTAGTAACTACACCGGTGTTCCGGGGCCCTCAGGATCAATATTTCGAGCCCCGAGACTAATGCTCGGTACTCGGAGTCCCTCAATGCCGATACTCGGGGTCCTGTACCCAGGCTTGGGGCCCCTGGACCAAACCTGCGTCCATGAGATCAATGCTCGTGCCTCACTCATGAGTCCCTCGATATCAATAGTCGGGTGCACCCCAGGGGCCCTGAACCCTGAGACCAAGCCGGGGCCCTGAACCAAGCTGGGGACCCTGAACCAAGCTCGATGCTCCCTGGGACCAAGCTCAGGCCCCTGACACCAAGCTCGGGGTTCCCTGAGACCAAGCTCGAACCCCGGAGACCAAGATCGAAAGGCCCATGAGACCAAACATCAAAGGTCCATGAGACCAAGCTCGGTTGTCCCTGAGACCAAGTTCGGGGCCCGAGACCAAGCTCAGGGCCCCGAGATCAATGTTCGGTATTCCAGAGCCCTCGATAACGATATGGGGGCCCTGAACAAGCCAAAGCCCGTGAGACCAAGCTCGGGGGTCCCTGAGACCAGCTCAGGGGCCCCCGAACAAGCTCAGGGGCCCCGAATCAATGTTCGGTATTCCAGAGCCCTCGATACCGATATCGGGGTCTCCTGAGACCAGCTGGAGCCCCGAGACCAAGATCAGGGGCCCCGAACCAATGCTGGTGTTTTCCAGTCATACGGTCAGCCTTATGGATCAGATACCCTCGGATGCCCCACTGAGACCAAGCTCGAGGGCCCCGTGACACTAAGCTTGGGAGAGGGGGCCTGAGACCAATCTTGGGGGACCCCTGAGACCAAGCTCGGGGTCTTCTGAGACTAAGTTCGGGGCCCTGAACCAAGCTCGGGCCCCTGAGACCAAGCTCGGGGGCCCTGAAACCAAGCTCAGGGCCCCTGAGACCAAAACGAAGGCCCGTGAGACCAAGATCGAAAGGCCCGTAGACCGAGCCAAGGGGGGCTTAACCAAGCTCGGGGCCCTGAGGCCAAGCCGGACCCCGAGCGAACCTAAGGTCCCCTAAGATCAATATCGGTATTCGGAGCCCTCGATACCGATTATCGGGGCCTCCTGAGACCAAGCCAAGGGCCCCCGAGACCAAGCTCAGGGGCCCGAGATCAATGGTCGTGTTTTTAGTCATAAGGTCAGCCCAAGGGGTCCGCGGACCCAGGACCCCTCCCCGGCTACGCCACTGTCAGAACATCTCAAGAGGCCCATTCAAGCTCAGTGGCGTGGCTGTAAAGCCTAAGGGGTCCCAGATCATCTCAGGGCTCCAGTTCAACACAGAGGCCAATATAGCTTATGACCAGATAAGTTTAAGGGCCCGATCATCCAGGGGCCCTTGTCGCATATATGGGGTTTCAGAACAGTTCAGGGTTTCCATAAAGCTTCAACCCAATTTCAAGGCAGGGCCCTATTACTGTTCAGGGCCTCAGATGAGTTTAGGGTCTTCTGTGCATCACAGGGATCAGATTAGCACAAGGGACAATATAACTTTACGGTCCCAGCTCAGCTCAGGGCCCCCAGGTCGGTGGATATAGGGCCTGGCCAACTCACAGGGCCCTGTCAAGGTCACGGCTCATAGCTCAGTTAGGCATCCTAGAACAGTTCATGCTGCCCAAACCACTTCAGGGGCGCTCAGTTCAGCCAAGGGGCCCAGATTAGCTCGATGGCATCAGAGACCAGTTCAGGGGCCCCCAGAAGCTCAGGGACCTAAAATACTCATAGGACCTCAACTAGTTTAGGGGTACAGGTAAGTTTAACGGAGTTCCGGGGCAAGCTATCGGGCCAGTTTGAGTTTCTCGCTTATATTACAGTTCTATATTCTTATCTCCGTTGCGGGGCCCATCACTGAAAAGTGGGGGCAGTGGCCCCTGGCCCCCGGTCCTACGCCTATGGCTACTGTGATGGCTGCCTTTAGGGCAGGAATGGTCTGTGGGCTATTTTCATACACCCTGTCCTTCAGGTACCCCCACAGATAAAAATCTGGGGTTTCAAGTCCTGTAAATTCGGTGACCACTCAGGGTCACACCTGCGGCTGATCAGTCGGCGAGGGAAACGCTGCCGTAGCCATGCCAGTGATTCGTTTGAGGTGTGGGGGGTGGCGTCATCCTGTTGGAACCACTGGAGGGCCCTGATGACCCCTCTCCGTCGACCAAGTGCTGTCCAAAACTCGCCTAGCACCTGGACATACCGCTCGGTGTTGATTGTCACAGACTTGCCGGATCCAAGTGTGCCTGCAGTGGCGGGGGCTCACTTGGAGCACATCTTGAAGCGCTAGTAAAGATCAGAGTTTTTAAGTCAGAGGCTTGAAATTTAGTGGATGTTGAGCACATAGCCTCATCATAATGTGAATGAAGTTTGGTCATGATAAAAATAAAAGTGCGGACATTATTTAACTTTTGGTGATAACTGTTTTTTTTGCGTCACCCTGCATCAGTGTCACACCAACACATGTAAATCAGGCTAGCAGATGATCGCACTATTCAGTTTTTATATTCTCTACCCAACCATGAGTCAGTCACTTTATGCCCCACGTGCTGAGTTTAGACAAAATTACTTTGTTATTTTAATACGCGGATTGACGGGGGGGCGGTTACCCCCCCCCCACCCCCTCGGGTTTTTATGCTGTCCTATGACGCCGTTTTTTCGCCGTTTTTTGGTATACCTTTTCTCTCATCATTTTTACAACTTCTATCAAATCTTTAAGGTTAGGTCATTCCAGGTCAGGTCACCAGTACAGGTCAAGTGACCTGACCTCAAAACAAGTTTAAAATAGCATAAGTCGGAAAAGGGAGAACTTATCGGATTGAAACTCATATCACATAATGGGCCTAACAAGTTCTCTAAAATATGTTCCGGTATTTTTTCATCGATGACCTAGGGTCAGGTACGAGCCATGACCTCTCCATTGGAAATACATGGGAAAAATGGTTTTAACTGAATAACTTAGTAACGGATGGTTATAGAGTATTTATTTTGATTGCATTAAATTTGCCTTATTTTTGCGGTTTTAAGGATATGCATTTTACTTAATTTGACCTTGAGCTGACCTCAGGTCAGGTCAAATCATTGATGTGACTTAGCAAGGTCATATTATATATCATTCGATTCGGCTTGCGGCGAGGAATCATGCAGCTTAAATAGTTTTGCTCTATCGTTACTTGTTCAGATGTAATGACCGAAAACCTTTATTTACATGTTATCTCTATGACGGTATGTTTTGACCTCTAGTGACCTTAAATGTGACCTGAAAAAGGTTCAAATATTTTCGATGGAGAAGTGGATGGGCTACCTAGCAACGTTTACCGTTTTTCGCTACCTAGCGTGGTTCTCGAGATCTTAGGGGGGCGGGTACCCGCCACCCCGTGTCAATGCGGAGTGGCTCAGACCCCCGTCAATGCGCGTGTTAATACACGCATTGAAGGAGGGCGACTAGTCCCCCTTCAGGTTTTTCGCAGATGGCCTAGAGATACAGCGTTAATTTGGCGTCGTTTGGTTCATGCTATCCTCACAGTTCTAATGAATTGTGATTAAGCCCAATTTGATATTAGTATGACCCTAGTTTGGGCCAAATATTGGATTTAACCAAATATTTAAAGCAAGGATATAGTATAAACTATTTGAAGCCGCTCGCTCAAAGATTCCAAACGGTTATATAGGTTTTTTATGGGTTGTCTATTGCAGATGTTCATGGCTGAAAAGCCTTCATTTCCATTATATCCCATTATATCCCTATCGTGACATGTTTTGGACTCCAGTGACCTTGAATTTGGCCTGTCAAGTTATTAACACTCCTTACAGCCTAGGTCAGGCTACGTAACAGCGTTAACTGCTTTTCGCTAACTAGCGTGGTTTTTTTAGATCTTGGGGAGCAGGTACCCCCTCCCCCGTCAAGGCAAAGTGGGTCAGACTCAGCGGTCGAGGGTCCGGATTAAAGGGGGGGTCGCTATGAACTCTTCCACCCATTTCCTTCCAGTCAAGGCCTTAGTGTCAAAATGCATCATTTAAGGGGGCACAGTGCCCCGGTGTCCCCTAGTTCCACTGCCTATGCTCAGACCCCCGTCAATGCGCGTGTTTAATTGTCTCGACGAATGCTGGCGTTACACTACAATTTACACCTGCTTGTCTTATAAAAGTTAGGTAATTGGTGTGACGCCGATAAACTCCCAGTATGTCCCTTCCAAATTGTTCTAAGTATCCAGTTCATTAACTTACTCAACCTTAATTGGTTAACTTCATTTCATTAACTTACTCCTAGGTACCGAAGTGTGGTGTGATACGTTATTTCCATCAAAATCGCTTATAGATATTCAAAGTATCTAGCCCTGTAACCAAAGAATACTTTCTAACAAATGTCAACACAACACTGTTAGCTAGTCTATATCATCTTAATAAAACGTTCATTGTTGCGAAAACGATAACGCATAAATATACCACGAGGTCATACCAGTATATCGATTTAACCATCTGTCACTGCAAATAAATCCTGGATACGTGATTTCCAGCTCACAGTTGATCAGATTATTGCGTTTATGGAATTCAAACAAAGGAGAGACATTCCCTTTACCGAGGATACCGATAGCGTTAAATTTCTACGCCCCGGTAACTGTTCGTGAGTCATTGGCTCATGCATAAATGTAATTTTCCAAAAATTATGCAGCTATGCTGTCAATTGATCTTTCGGATCAGTCTGGTCGCCTCTGGATGCCCTTCGCTGCACAGCGCAGCGACGAGCTCATCCCCCTTCTCTCACCCGACAGGACAGTGCCCGGCGGCGCAGCGTGCCGCTGATGGGCAGGGTATGTACGGCGGCACAGTATAGCTGCAGGAAAGACCCTGCGGCACAGTCGACGTGTGGTGACACCGGACGAGGGAGGGTCGGCTTGGAACGGCAGCGGACACGGGATGACAATGCGACAATGCAATCAGCTATCGACAGCGCGTCGATTTCACGATATGCAGAGGTGGTGAGCCCGGCTGCTTCTGTCCCCTCGTGCAGGGCTCTTTCAGCTACTAGCACAGTTCTGATCTAATTCAATCCGATAATGACGGGCATATATGAGTTTAGGAGCTGGCGTGCTTTAAAGCTTCAATCATCATCGGTTTATTCTATTCACAACATTATTAACCTGTGTCGAATGGTGAATCCAAAATATAATGTAAATCTGAAAAAGCCTGAAACTAATCCATTCGAAAATATTAATCTCAGGATCGTCTTGCTTCCTTGCAGTGAACTATACTAAACTCACCAGTACAGAGCAGGATCAGCGTAAGCAGAGCCCAGCACACGGAAGCCATGGCGACCGCCCACCCCGCGACTGCGACAGGACCTCACTGTCCTCAGACAGAGCCTGCCCTCACTCATCCCTCCTCTCCCTCCGGCCAGGGGCTGCTGCTGGAAAACAATTACCGCGCGCAGTGCTGGATCCTACCTATGCACGCCAGACCAAGCGAGCATAGGATGTGACCTTCACACATTGTGTATGCCCCATAAGTGATAATTGGAAAGAAAAATTTGAGAAAACGGCCTGGAGATGACTTTGGGCGTTATATCGACGTGTTATACTGTTCAACAACCTTCACAGTTACCATGCGATGGCGTTATCGGCGGCAGTACATCACGCAGCACCGGTGCCTCTGACGTGGGAGAGGAGGGGGAGTGTGACACTCACCGTCGTCGATATCGACACCGCACGTCACGACGTCTGGCGCCGCTCGTTCCGCTGAGATGGACGGAGAGGCACCGGCAGCGGGACTGAGGGGTGGCCGGCCACGGCGCCGCTCCCTCGCAGGGGTGTGCAGCGAATCTCACGACTGTTCACTTCCGCGGGGTGGTTAACTTACTAGGCGGCGAGCACATTGTGGGCAGTTCAACCCATCTCATTTCCGTCCACACTGTTTCTTGTATTAAGGCGACTCCCAACAGGCACACTTGCCTGATTATAGGGAGTATTGGCGTGGGTGTTTAAGGATCCTCTCCAACGGGTCAGATCGGACACGGAAGGTCCGATCAGCATCCCGCCGTGGGGATTGAACCCACGTTAATCCATGCTGTCGGATCTGAAGACTGATAGCGAAGTCACCAGGTCATCCGGCCCCAATAAGTGAATAAGTGATAAAGAATATTGTATGTACGGGATGGGAAACCATGTTCCAGTGTGCCCATACTTCGGCACTTGTGAACACCATGAAAGGACTAACATGTATCTTATCTATGTTTCTTTAGCAATGACCTACTTTGCACAATGGTGCGTTAGTTAAAACGAACAAATCACCAATCCAAAAGAATGATTCTATTTTATTAAAAAACTTCTTTGAAGAATAATTTCCTTTGTTTCCCGTACACGTTTTTACTTTCGTAGATTGGCATTTAAGTTGTTAAAATAAAACACTGTATCACTATTGTTAGTTCTAGTGCACTTTACATTTGGCATAAGGAATGTCTATTTCATGCTATGTGACTTGAATTTTGCATAGTCAGAAATTGTCATCGATATTGAATAAAGAGGTATACATACACAAAAATATCAGCGCACCTATTAGACTGTAAATCGAATATCTCACTTATCTTATCTCAGAATTGGAACAATGGACTTCAAGAAGCTTTCTGGAACAACTGCGGTGTCTTGCATTTCATACTCTCACCATTGTGTCGTAGGACAAACCGTTCTTTTCATCGAAACAGCACACATGGCAGCGGAGAGATTTGCCTGTATCACAACCGACCAAGAATGTTTTGCGCCAGGAGAATCTTCAGCCTTCCGCTCATAGACGGATCCTGGATTTATAGTTGAATTCCTTGTGTTGTCTCGCGTTTTGAAGCAAGTCTCATAAAGTTTGGAATATTTTCAAACTGAATCCACCTCTACTCCCAATGACAGAACATGTCCTACTAAAAAAAAACTGAAAAATAAAAAAACATAAAAAGCTTTGGATTTGATTATTTTTATTCCGGACTTACAATTCCGACACAACCTTCCGATTTCCCATAAATTTGACCAGTGTTACAATTTACAACATTTTCGGAGGAGCCCAGCCCACGCGGTACTACCGCCGTGGGAAGGAGAGCGGCTGGGTGCGCCACCCCGGTCTCGGAAGCGCCGCCTCAGCGTCCCCCAGTCGGCCGATCACTGCCGTATAATGTGATCAGCCTCGTTTGGCACAGCCTCCCGGCTTCCGCTGCCAAGGAAGGGTGCCTGGGTACCGCGCCGTAACCACCTCCACAATATCGGTCCGTGGTCCCAGTACCAGGGAAGGGTGCCTGGGTACCGCGCCGTAACCACCTCCACAATATCGGTCTGTGGTCCCCAGTGCCAGGGAAGGGTGCCCGAGTACCGCACCGTAATCACCTCCACAATATCGGTCTGTGGTCCCCAGTACCAGAGAAGGGCCGTAACCACCTCCCAGATATCGGTATGTGGTCCCCAGTACCAGAGAAAGGCCGTAACCACCTCCACAATATCGGTCTGTGGTCCCCAGTGCCAGGGAAGGGTGCCTGGGTACCTCGCCGTAACCACCTCCAAAATATCGGTCTGAGGTCCCCAGTGCCATGAAAGGGTGCCTGGGTACCTCGCCGTAACCACCTCCAAAATATCGGTATGTGGTCCCCAGTACCTACCAGAGAAGGGGACCGTAACCACCTCCACAATATCGGTCTGTGGTCCCCAGTACCAGAGAAGGACCGTAACCACCTCCACAATATCGGTCTGTGGTCCCCAGTGTCATGGAAGGGTGCCTGGGTACCTCGCCGTAACCACCTCCACAATATCGGTCTGAGGTCCCCAGTGCCATGGAAGGGTGCCTGGGTACCTCGCCGTAACCACCTCCAAAATATCGGTATGTGGCCCCCAGTACCAGGGAAGGGCCCGTAACCACCTCCACAATATCGGTCTGAGGTCCCCAGTGTCATAGAAGGGTGCCTGGGTACTCGCCGTAACCACCTCCACAATATCGGTCTGAGGTCCCCAGTGCCATGGAAGGGTGCCTGGGTACCTCGCCGTAACCACCTCCAAAATATCGGTATGTGGTCCCCAGTACCAGAGAAGGGCCGTAACCACCTCCACAATATCGGTCTGAGGTCCCCAGTGTCATGGAAGGGTGCCTGGGAACCTCGCCGTAACCACCTCCACAATATCGGTCTGTGCTCGCCGTAACCACCTCCACAATATCGGTGCCTGTGACCTCGCCGTAACCACCTCCACAATATCGGTCTGTGGTCCCCAGTGCTGCTCAACGTCGCCTGACTTTCAGAAGTTCTGTTTTTTTCTGCTGCCCGAACATATTTTGTCGCTAATATGTATTCTTCCAATGGTGCTCACGCTTTGGTGTTTTTATTTGCATTTAGTTTAAATCCATCATAGTGCACAGAGTTTTCTTTTATTTCGTTTTCCTTTGGCGTTTCCTCTCTCTTTGTTCTGCTTCCACCGATTATTTTCCCGTCCACAAATGCTCACTAAACATTATTATTAAGTGCGAATGATAGTGTTAGCTTCTGTCTATTCTAGGCCATCTTGTCTCGAGCCGTATCTAAATTTTGAATATAAATTCGCAGTCTGCACCAAGAGGAATTATTAATTTGGTCCCAGACGACCCAAGCGTCACAAACATACTAAAAATGGCGAGAGTTGTACAAAAGAAGCTACACTTTGCACCTAGTAAAAATTTTATGACAGTCGAAAGTAAAATTGAAATTTTACATGCACTGCACAATATGATAAGACTTGTGTCCAGCCTACATATTTATGCTGGATGATTTTGTCTTCAGAGAAATCGTACAAAAAACGCTTCTGAGCCTATTTTCATTGCTGTTTATTTTATTATTCTCTAATAGGTATCTAAAAGTTTTAACATTTCCAAAATATGCAGTCAAATAGGTGTCTAGAACCATCTAGATGTCAAAGATCTCACGCAGTCTCTGACGTTTGCTGATCTATGCAACAGACAACTTTTAAAATGTTATCTCTCACCATCCACTTCTGACCCTGGAACAGCCATTGAATTTGGACTTTTCATATGACTGAAAGATATAGCAATTTTGCATCAATTATCTATCAATAAGTATGAGTTTTGCAAAAATCAAACAGTGTGGCCAAGGTTAATGAAATCTAAAAGAACTGCTCGCCACCGGGCCCAGGGCAGAAAGTTGCGCCTGAAGCAATAAAAAGTAGTATAAAATGTTTATTTTGCACGTCTCTGTCCACAATGTTCAATATTTTTTTCTTTTGAAAATGGAGTTTAGTGTGAGGTGAATCGATTGCACTTCGAATTCTTAAAATCTGACGGACAGATTTATTTCGCGACCTTAAGAAGGGGCCGGAATCCATCTTTCTCCATCCCCCGACAGGAATGGGGTTAAAAAGACAAAACATTCATAAGTTAAAGAAGATTCGCAAAATTCCACTAGCATGTCACTGTATTTCATTCAACAGCCTTATTTACAAATAAGATTCCCAAAGGGGAACCTAGATGAAACACTGGGGGAGTGAATGTTTCATAAAAAGGCGTGAAAAAACATTGTGATTTAGAAGAAAACCGGTCAAACTCAGCTAAAGGTGGTTAAACTTGGGCAACCTTGGGGGTACCCTTGCCGGACTGGCACCCCTCGATCCACTCGTAATAGGAGACTCAATTTTTCAAGAAATTAAAAAGGACCCACCCGGGCGACACCAGGATTGGGGTAGACTAGCCCCGGACAAACACAAGCCACCCACCCCCAAGAAAGTTAAACACAAAAAAATAATTATGGCATACCTCCACGGATCACACAGAAACAAAGGACAGGATAGGGGCGGCCACTTCAATGAATAAGCAACAACTCCGATGCATGAAATATCGTTTCTGAATCACTTCTTCGCTATCGCTTCTTATTTTGCTATTGCGATGGATAATTTGATTGCACCAGCCTTCCGAACACCACCACCACCACCAGCCTGCCGGACTGTGCAGTGAAGGTCACCGCGTTAGAAGCTGTGTCTCGCCGCCGCCCGGTGGCGAGTGCATCTGTGCAGAGAGCGGAGAGGACAGGATCGCCGGCCTCCGCCGCGCCGCCGCCGCCGCGCCGCCGCAGGCCCCGGCGGGTTCGCTGACCCTCGCGCCGTTCCTGGCTGACCCGCGCATCGGTGAACGGACAGAGCATAGCACGAAGTCGGACTGAACTGCACACAACAGCGCTGGACGGTGTACAGCTACAACTGAGAAAGTCGCTGTACTCGCTGTCCATAGAACGAGTGCTGGTGAGGGTACTTTGGACAGGGGCACTGATCTCGTAACACCAGCTGTTTCAAGAAGCGCTGCCTGTACTCCTCTCCGTGGACTGAAGAGCACCCAACGTCGTGTTCACACACTGGAAAGCGGCTGAGAATACAGCAGTGAAGTTGACTTCGGAGGTGTGGTGAGCAGACGGCGGTGATGCAGCTGAAAGTCCGCCTGCTGCCCGTGCGTTACGCGCAGGACCAGCGGTGGCAGCCGTGCCTGCTGGCGGCCGTCGGCATCCTGCTGCTGCTCATGCTGACCCTGCTGATCTTCTGGACAGTCAGCGGCGGTGGCTCAGAGGCGAGGTGGGTTGCAACTCTCTGTTCCTTTGAACGTTCATGGGAAAACTAGGTTACAATACTTTGCTCCTTTTGACGATCAGAGGCAATGTATGTTACAACATTGCACTGGTGGATCCAGGCGGGAGCAAAGAAAGCATTTCCTGTAAAGCCTCTCCCTCCCATTTTCCCAACCTTGTTCAAATCACTTTGCTTAGGATTTTGAGCCCTGTTTCACCCTCCTCCCCTCCGCGAACCGGTGTAGATCCGTCACCACAGCGTTGCTGCTTTGGACGTCCCAAACGGCGGCTCAGAGGCGGCCCAAACGGCAGCTCAGAAATGGCCCAAACGGCGGCTCAGAAATGGCCCAAACGGCGGCTCAGAGGCGAGGCAGGGTGCAGTGTCGGTCCTTGTACGATCCGGGGAAGCAGGGGGGTCGGCCACGACGGGCGAGGCAGGCAAACTCCGGTCCTTGTGACGATCCGGGGCGAGGCAGGGTGCAGTGGTCTGGCCCTTGTGACGATCCGGGGCGAGGCAGGGGGGCGCCCGGGGGGGCGCGCGGGGGGGGCTGGGGGCGGGGCGGGGGGGGGGGCCGGGCGGGCAGGCAGGGGGGGGCGCGACTGGGGGAGGCAGGAGTGGTCGGTCCGGACGATCGGGGCGAGGCAGGTGCAGTGGTCGGCCTGGACGATCGGGGCGAGGCAGGGGCAGTGGTCTGGTCCTTATAAAGATCCGGGATCAAGAAGGCTTGACAACACATACTTTGAACGGCGAGAAGCTAGACCTCAGAGGAGAGGTAGGTAGGTTACAAAGCCGAGATAGGTAGGTTGCAAAGCTGATTTTGTTTACCTTGTTTTTGGAGCTTAAGCAGAATTGATAGTTGGAAAAGCAAAAATCGAACGTTTTTGTTTCACAAATCACCAGACCACAGACTTTCAGAAAGTCCACTTTTCCAGTTTTGTGAGAGAGCCGAAGTAGGTTCACTGGTTTGTATTTCCGTGCACTCCTTTTACTACAGATCCCTCAGTAGAAGTCCTGGACTGCCCACCGGTGTATTTTAAATTCCAGTGATAATTTTCTTCAAAGAACGTGGGTTACATCGATAACAGCCAATGACGAGGGCAGGCCGGGCATGTAAGCTTTTTCATTCCAGTCTGACAGGTCAGAGACTATGAACAGTCAATGATTTCAGATAAGGCGTTCGGCCCCCTTCACCTTCTTAATCTCCGCAATGTATGTATTGCGAGTGTAGCAGCGTTTGACTGAGGTTCTAATTACGCATGCTTTTGATGATATCATTGTATCGGATTCGAGCTGGTAATGTCTATTGCGACATAATTATCAATGAAGAAGATGACAAATTTCGGTTCCAAAATATGATTATACAACATTAATAATCGTAAGGGTAAATATATCCCATCACATCCAGGGGGTCTGATCGGACCCCCCTCGGTTTTTCGCAAATGATTTCGAGTCAATTTAAGTGCGACGCGGGCCGGTTTGTATGCTTGCAGGGGGATCAATTTGACAACTTATGACCAATTTTGGCATCAGGTCAGGTCAGGTCCACGAGTTTTGACGTTATTTCTAAACCCATGTAAGGCGTTTCTGCTCTTCTAGAATAAGGCTGACAAAGTCAAGGTGTAACTCGGCTTATAGAAGACCTAGATCAAGTTTCTAAACTCCATTCGAAAGCTCCTGAAACGGAAAATCTGAGCGCTGCCATCCATTTTCAGATCAGACCGATACCAAGGTCACCAGAGGTCACCAAATATCAAGGTTTTGAAATTGTTTGTGTCTATAACTTTTGAACGAAACAGGATAGCATCTTAAATTTGGTATCATAGTAACGAAATCAAGCACCCTGACCTTGAACATGAACCTGACCGAACAACATGCAGCATGACCTTGAAAAGCCAATCTTTGAGGTCAAAATTTGACCTCACAAAATCAAGCCGCATAGCATTCAAATCATTGGGTCCAGATAAATACATTGGTGCTTTTGGAATTGTTATAAATCTATGTTCCTTGAGTTTCAAGAGACATGCAAAATGGGCCGGCCTAATTCTGACCAATTTTGGCCCACTGTGACGTCATGGATCAACGGATATGGTTCAAGCTCAGCATCAAAGTAGAAGACGGCAGGGAAATTCCAGCACCGTTTCAATTTTTTCCGTTTCATCTCCGGCTTCCGAGATCGTAGATCGAGATCGAGCCCCGGCTGTACCGGGGTATTAGTACCAAGAGGGTGCGAAGTCCCCGCCAGGTTTCTCCCCACATATGTATAAAAATTCACACATGAGCAACACGGCCCGGCCCGACCGTCCTGTTAACGAGAAGCTTATATCTCCGAAAGAGCCCAACATAACTTGTCAGGGCCTTCACTGTGTTATAGCCTGATCAATTCATTGGGGCTTAACGACGATGCAACTGCCAGGGTCATACGGCGATCAATTCAATGACTGAACGCATCAGGGGTGGGTGGGGTACTGGCGAAGCTCGTAGCACGTTCAAAACCAGGGGCATGTCAAACCATACAATGTCTGTCACTTATTACATAATAACCCGGTTTTTGCTTATCTGAATAGGTTCAAACTTCGTGTACAGGGGGCAACAATGATGGGAATTAAGAACTAAAGGTCCATTTCACCCTAAGTCGAAACGTTCGCGCAAAGGTGCAAGAGAAAGGAGAGAGCAGATTTCACCCCACCCTATAGTAAAAACTATGAGTTGCATCGTGATGAAATTTACAACATATATTCGAACTAATCTAAGATCAAGATAGCATTGTTAACATTTGAGGTTCTGCGTCACATGCACTCGCGCTCACCCTTCTTCAATATCTCAGAAACTACCAGCTTGATTAGGCTGAAATATTGTACGCATATCTGCGCTGGAAAAATAACTGAAGTGCACCCATCAGATCTAGAGTTATGCCTCTCGTGCGCACGTGTACATTCCTTCCATAAAAAGCTTGTTGGAAAAAGACTGTTTTTTATGTTTATGTTTTTTATGCTTTATGTTTAAGACTGTTATTTATGTTTCCATAAAAAGACTGTTTTTATGAATGTTTGCTTTACGGCGGATATCAAATCACGCAGGCACGCGTGTTTAGGATTAACAAAGACCGCTTCTCTGGAGGTAGTGAATATGATCCTTTGTTTGCCCATTGCTCGAAGGACACAAAAACACGGTGATAGCGACACAAAAACTTCACCACAGGGTGCAGGTTCAGATGATACTCATTATAACGTGCTGCTTCTAGAAAATTCGGGCTCGATGATTTGGCATAAAGAAAAACTACTGAAAATTGCAGAATTGTTTAGTGTAAACCGGGGTTCGTATTTCCGAAATTAAGTATTGATGCGCGATCATGGGCATCGGCGACCCAACCCATGTACCATCTGCACGATAGAAATACAAGCAACGCTCCGTGAGGCACGTACCAGCCCCGAGGACAGTTCAAATGAAGCACTGTCGATGTGTGATTCTGCACTTGTTCCCGAATTAAATCGTAGACGACGCGACGGGTATGCGTTATAAGGACATGAAATAAAAAACAAAGGTATTCTCGCAGACTTTGGGATTCTTATGCTACACCACTACGACCTGCAACTTAGAAGCATAAGCGGAAAGAGTGTTACACCAAAAAAATTGATATCAAAGTGTGTACTCTTCGTCCATTTTAACTCATAGGATATACCTTGCCGCTTAGAAAATGCGGTATTCAGAAACCACAAGCGTATGTTACGAAAGTATGCCTTAATTTCTGGTGTAGACCAAGTATGGTCCATATTATGAGCTATAGGCGGGCTTAATTGCTAGTTCAGTTTTCCATACCAGCAAAACGGCTTCAGCGTTGTCAATGCTATGCAGAAAATGGAAATATTACGTTGTTAGGGGTCCGCCACATGGAAAATTCGCCCATTATGCTGTTACCTACATATTTTCAATATCAGATGTCCGCTCGGTTTTCGCCCACGCAGGCATTTACCGGTTTTACCACAAACAAAGCAGCCGTGACATGTGATTGATCTCTGTTACGTTAGTCGGGAGCACTAACTGCGGTGTGCATTCCAGATGGGACCGGTGCAATGTTCACCGGACGGACATGGAGGTGAACGTGCTACCCCCGGTGCCAGACTCGGATGAGAAGATGCTGCTCGCTCTATTCACGCACCTTACTCAGCCCAACATCATGGCCTGCAAACGAAACGCATGGCTCGGCGGGGAGCCGGTGGGTACACCTCAACTCAGGGGCCGGGCGCAACAATATCAGCGGACGAGGAACAGACAACTGATCTTTGTTTACCCGAAGTCTTAGGTATCTCGACGGAAGAGTCCCCTATGTTCATGGGACTTGAGTCCCAGCTAAAAAATCATTGACAATCCTATTGTTCCGTAATTGTGCTCTAAATAGCATTCAGAATACACAAATATCAATATAAAATAGAACATACAGTAAACAAAAAAATTTAACCACCGTTGTTCCCTCGACTGACAGGTTGACAGCTCCACGTTGGTAGCTCATATTCATATTTTAACTTGTCCACATATCATTCTTATTTATTGAAAATCGTTCAACAGCATCCCGTCATATTTTGCTAGACATCGAACCCACATCATCAAGTGGTTTAAGGGGAGAGGGATACCCAAAAGCATATGCAAAGGAAGAAGAGAAAAGAGACTTTTCGAGTAGGTAGTAAGAAGGTCACTGTTCGAAGGTGCGTACTAGAGGACAGAAAGGGCAAAAGATCGGTTCACGTATATGTCTATGTGGCGAGTAAATCGTGAAGTCAACACTTAGAAAGATATATCGAGAGCCACGGTTCGATTTCCCAAAAAGAATGCAGGGGGCGATCCTCAAGCCGCAGTCCCACCTCAAAATCCGGCAGTCCAAAACACTAACAAAGCGGCTCCCAGGAACACGGCGGATGCCGCCACCAAGCGGAAGGAGCGGGCCATCCAGGCGGGAGAGGATAACTCCGCAGCCCACCGGATTTCACACCCAGCTTGTTTAAGGCCAAGCACGGGAACCACCCACCCGCCAACACGAACAATCTTGAGACCAAGGCAGAAAGAAACGGAGGCCGGAGAGAAGGCCACCCGGACTGCAAGCTCCCCCGTTCGTCGCCAACGCAATGGCCACCAAACAAACAGTTTCCTTGCCCAGGTGTGCAATTGTCTAAGGGAGAAAAAAATTACGGGAAGAAAAGGACTCAATGCCGAGAGAGGACAGTGAGTCGAAGACCACGAACTCGCCCTCGTTTGATATCTCATCCAGGGAACGAAAATGGCATACAGTTCCGAGGTAAAACAGATGCTTCCGGGGTAGGCAAAACATTTTCAGTGCGGCACAAACAACGCACACCGACCACGTCACATTTAACCGTCCGTAGAAGTGAATAGCTAACATCGACAGAGTTCCAGAAAACTGCGTATTGTTTCAGGAACGAGTCCAAACGCTCGACAAGCGTGTTGTGTTAGCTGAGATCAGCCAGGATGATAGCAGCAGTCGATGGTCAACAAGTCCTTATAAAGCCCCAATAGGGCGCGAACCGACGGCAGCCGCAGCAGACCCAGTTTCAACTAACGGAGGTGGGTGTCCCGAGAATTCGATATGAGATGGGATTTTTTAAGTTTCGCATATCGCATGGACAAATCTTGACGAAGATCAGAGGCATTTGTTAGTCACGAGCATACTGCTAACGGGAGGTCTAAAAGCCCGATAATAATGAGCGGGAAACAGGTCCAGCACGCGCTGTTTCAGAGCCGAGTCATAGCACGCACCGTCGATCTTACCGAGAGAGCCGAAGCACAGCAGAGTGCACGGTCGGCGAACCATTCGTCAAGATTTTAAGAATATAGTGACTAAACACCCTAGGTCCGAAAGCGGACAACAACGGCGGCAAGAAACCCCAAGGAACCAACGCATCGCACTTAACGCGGCCAAGATAAGAACGGATCGTCACAGACGCCCGGTACAGATCAACATTAGTTTGGGCAAGAGAACCAGCCGTTCTGAACAGCCTCAGGCGACGAGCGCAACGGTGCCGCAGCGCACTAGTAGAGGTTTTGTCCAAATAGTGAAATCATCTACAAAAAGGCACATTTAGGTTAGGAAGAACGTCTACAATGTCATTTATCATAATAGCAAACAGGCTACGATAAAACGCGCCCGCGGGATTCCATTGCTCGTGTGTATTTATCGGAAAAAAGAATTACACGGAACCGAAGTACCGTCTTTAAGAAAGTTCAGCAAAACAGCCAAGGACCCAATGCCCAGGCGGCAGTTACAGTATTTGTATCCCAAGTGTATCGATGCGCGTTCCACGTCGAAAAAGATTGCAACAGTGTGTGACGAATGCCCCCTCAATCGCCCATCCAACAGAACAAATCTAGGTACTTCCCTGTCGAAACCACATTGCATTACAAGAGCCATACTTCAAGGTACCACATTAGCCGAACATAATCATTTTCCATCAGCTACAAAACAAGAGAAATGGGCGATAGTCACGGAGAAGACCGGACTTCGGCTTAAAATCGGAATAATAATGGCGTCACACCACGTTCGGGAAGTGTTCTAAGCCAAAAGATAAATATGCAAGGAGATATAAAAAATCAGGCAGATAGTCAACATTCATTGTAATGCGGTCGAAACCGGAAAACTTTTGTGCCTATGCCACCTCAACTCGCCAGAAAATGCGCGTTATGAGGCCGAGTTATCGCTTCCAAAGTCGATGCCCTTTCGCTCTTCCACGGTGCGGAAGCGTGTGCTGTCGACATCTATATTTGTATTTCCACATCGATCGTGGAATGCAGCGGCAAAGTGTTCCGTTACCTCCCTGGGATCGGTTACTTGTGTCCATTGATTTCGAGAACAGGTGAGGTATTTTTGCGTTTTCCTTGTATGCTCTGAATGCGTGACCA
Organism: Lepas anatifera; assembly: GCA_034440635.1. Lineage (NCBI taxonomy): Eukaryota > Metazoa > Arthropoda > Thecostraca > Lepadidae > Lepas > Lepas anatifera. The sequence continues at coordinate 625,070 of JAOTON010001199.1, read as the reverse complement.
TACTTGTGTTGTGGGTGTATAACGGTTAACTGTACTCACGTAAGACATCCACCATCTCCTTTTCTCATTTAGAACTACGCGGCGTGCAGCTGCTCTTGCACGCTTGAAAGAAATCAGGTTATGTCTTGTAGAATGCTTCTAAAAGCTCTAAGAGCCCGCTTTCTTTTAGAATTGCAGCCCTGCAACTGGCACTCCACCACGGCAGGGGCGTGCGCTTTGGTTGTCCTGAAGTCATGGGGATAAAACTTCTCGCAGCGGAGAGAATCATTTCGTTAAAATTGCGTATAGCCTGAGTTGCCGAGGCCTCCAGCGAGCCAGGGTTAACCGAGCCGCACGCAGCCTCGAATCCCGCCCAGTCCGCACGGCGGTGGTTCCATCTGGGGCTAATGTTTCCGGCGCGACCAGAGGACTGTTCCAATCAGAATTGGGAAGTGGTCGCTGCCATATGTGTCACCCAGTGCATTCCACTGAAACCGAGAAAAAGGAAGATGACAAATGGAAAGATCAATAGCAGACACCACGCCAGAGGCAGGGTGATGTGTGGGACGACCTGTGTTAAGAAGGCATAGGGTATTATTGTGAATGAAACGTTCGATTGTGCGGCCACGGGCACCCATGTGACTCGCCGGTTCACCCCACGCGGGATTATGTGCGTTGAAATCTCCAAGCACCATAAATGGTGTGGGAAGCTGGTCGATTGCTGTTTAATGAAGATACATCGACGTTACCACCGGGTGGTATATAAATTGAGCACACAGACATCTTAATAAATCCGAAGTCGACCCTAGCGGCCACTGCTTGTAGAACTGTGGTTAAACGGATTTGGTAACACGGGAGTGACTGGTGTACTGCCACCATCACCCCTCCATGCGCAATGGTACTACTGAAGATGTCCTTTCGAAAGCTTTGATAGGTCTGGATATTAAGCCTAGTCCCTGGCGCGAGTTTTGTCTCTTGAAGGCACAGGACGGAAGGCATGTCTCAGATAGTATGCTCTGCAAGTCAATGAAATTGGCACGCAGGCCTCGGCAGTTCCATTGTAGAATGTGTGAGGCTATGTTAAAAGGGCAGGCTATAAAAAGTATTTAAGATACACAAACGGGCAGACTACTTCCAGGGCCTAGAGCCACCTGTTGGGGGCTTGTTTGGCCCGCCTTCTCGAGGCCCAAAACTTGGCTCGCGATCCGTTGAGCTAGATCGGGCACGGGAAGCCGCTGTTCCCTTGTCTTGGGGGACGAGGCAGGTCGCTTCGTTCCCCCACGCGACGGTGCAGGAGTTTCAAAAGCGGCACGCAGGTTCTGGATCTGCGTACCAGCTGTCTGTGGGGGCCTTAGCCCCTCGTCCCGCCGAAGGCGGGCCTTGTTGGGTGCCTCCACCGGAGGTGAGGGCGACGTCGGGCAGCAGGAGAGCGTCTACCGCCGCGCCCAACCAGAGTCCACCCCCAGGCTCATCCGGGGAACAAAGTCCAAATCGGGACCCGATCCGGACCCACACCCCCAGTCACAGCAGGGGGCGGCCGGGCGGGAGCAGGGCTCGGCCTCACTCCGCCAGCCGAGGACACAGGACGTGCCGCCCCGAGTTAGGAGCCAAGGCAGATCCCCGCCCACGCTCCCCGCCCCCAGGAGGTACCGGGGACGGAGCTGCAGGGCCAGGAGCGGCACGCCGCCCCCGCTCCCCGCAAGAAGGCACCGGAGGAGGTGCCACCAACGACTCGGATTCCGGGGCCGCGGACCGGCCAGAAATGACCAGTCCCATCCTTCCGGCCAGGCGGACGAAGTCTGCCATGGTAGGACCGGATGACCTCCTCCGGTGTCCTGAGGCTACCTCGGTAGCACCCGAGGCTGTCGCCGTGGCGTAACTTTTCTTGGGGTGAGACGCCTCGTAAGCATCCCTGCTTCGCGGAAGCTCATCTTACCCGATACCTTGAGTTTCATAATTTCTTTTTCTCGCTCTAGTGTGGGACATTTCCTATCATATGTTGCATGAGGTGTTTGATCGTGTTCGCAGTTCACACAGAAAAGTACTTCTGACTGACAGTTGTCGGCTGCATGCTCCTTCGAGCCGCAACGAGCGCATGTCGTTTGACCCTTGCATGAGGCAGTTGTGTGGCCATAGCGCTGGCACCTAAAGCATCTCATTGGAAATGGCACATAGGGCCTGGTACGGACCCTTTCGTAGCCAACGTACACTGCATCCGGCAACTCATCTCTATCAAAAGTCAGAACAACTGAATCCGTTTCAAGCACATCAGGACCTTTCTTCATGTTCAGTCTCTTGGCCTCGACTACGCCTGATTCCGATAAGCCATCGACAATCTCTTCCTCAGTGATACCTCGCAGCTCCGGGCACCGTATTACACCTTTACGAAGTTCTTAGATCTATGCGGTTCTATTGAAACTTGACAACCTTCTTGACAGCACACCATTCTCTCTCTTCAAAAAAGTGATTTCATCTACCTTCATTGCGCGTTCCGCTTCCCCGGAGTGTCGAAACTCGACTTCCAAGACACCATCTCTGAGGCAGTCACATCTCAGCACACTGCCAAGGCGGTCAAAGGCCTGCTTTCTGGAATGGAGACAGGGTCCGAAGGGAGGTATCTATTCCCCGCACCATAAGGACACGGGGTTTAGAGGGCATAGGAGGTGCTGAGGGCGAGCGGAGATGTCTTGAGATTCAATCCCTGGTGTATTGATTGGGACTCGCCTGGTAGGCGCGAGTGACCAGCGCTCGGCTGGTCCTGAGCAGAGGTGAGAGGGCCGACCTCTTGCTGAGGGTAGGAGGGTGGGTTGATGTGTGAAGTATCCATAAAGGTTATTTTAATTCGGCCAGCCACGTGCGCCCCCTTCCGACGAGGGTGCTACAAGGCGAGACGACGCACGGGCTGGCATACGGGGAAACGCCGCCGTTACAGAGGGGAGAGAGACTCACCAAACCCCCACTGCCCCGACGACGGTCCCCCTTGCACCTAGCCTGACGACCCCGGGCGGGGCGCGGACACCCCTCCCTCCCCGGGTAAAGTCGGGACTTCACCCAAGGAGGAGGGCAGCCGCGCCCCACCAAAGCCGACAAACTTTACAATGCTGCTACTCTTGTCGATGCCTTCAAGAGTTCCCCGCCCTTGCGGAAATCCAGACCAAAGTAGAGTGTTGCTAGAGGACGACGAACGAACACAGCGCCTCCCTCAGCTCAGCTACCAGGACTCCTTCATCCCGGGGTACGGGTCGGTGCGCAGCTCACCTTAAAAGACAGGCGCCCTCGCACGGCCTCATCGGAGCAGGCGACTACCACCTGCTCGTCACAACTGATTCCCGGCTGGTCCGAGAGAAGCGAGCCCCGGCCCGCAGGGCCGGCGATTAGAGGATCCAATCGCCAGCCACACGAGCCGGAGGCCCACTACACCCAGACCATCCAGGAATCATAGGCACGTGCAAGGACGCCCATGATACTGGGATAATGTGGGTAACTGGGAAGTTATGAGTTGGAAAAGGAAGAGGGTCGGTCTGTGCTGTCCAACCCAGACACGCACCGCATGCGACCGAGGTGTCCACACTCAAGACGAGCAAGAGTGCACACACCCCCGCCACCCGCAGAGACACGCCGGGCCAGACAACGCAGACAGTGGGCAGGAGGGGTGTTTAGGAGTGGACAGAAAGGATACGGGTGGAAAGGCATGGATACACAAGGAAATAAGGAAAGAAGAGGAAAAGGAACAAGGAGTTGGTGGGATTTGAATTTAGGAAGGGCATGAAAGGATGAGGATGGCAGTTTCGATTTGGCCTCTCGCCCGAAGGCGGCGGGCGAAACCCATCCTGCCAACTGGGGTCGCGGGTGTCGTCACATCCCGTACCCAATTATCCATGTGCCGGACCAGTCAGCAGGTGCCAACAAGTCCGGCAGATGAAAATTGGTCCCCTGCGGGGTAGACATCGAACCCAAACGTGTCCAAATATCTACCGGTCATCGTTCTGACACCCCTTTCCATCGCAGATGTTTCGAACCAACTTCACAGCCATGATGTGGGGCATGAAGCACGTCTGTTTCGACCCCGAGTTCCACATGGCCGACCAGGAGTGCCTCGTCTACTCCATGCGGCAGGCTCGCGATGCTTCGTTTGACGCCGGGGCCGAGGCGTTCGGGTGTGAGACGCACTCCTTCGGCGCCGGCGGCGAGCGTCCCCGGGTGCACCACCACCCGATGGCAGCCGACGACACCCAGAACCCTCTGGAGCTGCTGCCGACACGGCTGGACAGCCTGGTCTCGCAGCTGGGGCACGTGCAGACGCCGGTGGGTTACCTGGCCGCCAGTGCTGACGGCGCGGCGCTGGAGGCGCTGGCCGAGGCGGCGCCGCGGGCGCTGCGGTACAACGTGCGGCAGCTGGGCATCAGGCTGGACCTGCGCGCGCTGACCACCGGCGTGTGGGGCGAGTGGCCCGAGGAGAGCGGCAAGAAACCGCCCAAGCCAGCGCCGCCACGTGACCTGCAGGGCCTGAGGCAGCTCTACAGCAACGTGCTGCTGCTGCAGCAGATGAACTTCTACCCGTTTGCATTTGATACCCTGGACTCGGCCGATATCGGTAGCTTCGAGGTGGAGGGCCTGACAGACCCGGTGCCGGATCAGTTCGAAGTGGTCTGGCTTAAGACTGGCTGTGTGTAACTGTTAATCTTTCAACAGGTACGGTGAAAGTTGTGCCAATTAAATATTATTTATTGTTTGTAATCACGACGGCCCAGAGCGAGGACAAAGGAGAGAGACAGAGCCACAGACGATCTGACGTGATTACGCAGGGTTCATTTGGTCACCTGTATTATCCCACGTTTTGAGAATCTCAAAGGTCGGAAAGTTTTTTTAGAATCTCAATACAAGAACATTCAAAATTTTTCTCAGCGTCAGACCCCTTTCTGCCCGGCACCTGGCGGGGGAGGAACAAAGCCGAGTATTGCAGACCGAAAGTAAGACATTTTGTTTTAGGGCGCACCAACCCTCAGGCTAGACTGAGTGTATTTACATGGTACCGAAACGGGGACTAATACAATACAAAGAGATGATATGATGAAACTGTTCGAATCATATTCATGGACCTAGTCGCAAGGAGTTTCGATGGCGAGTATTGATTGTGATGTTTCATACAATACGCGACCCTCCTTCATTCTTCTTCGTCCAGATCCTCAGCCTCTCCCAGCATCTAAGCCCCCGGTACCTTGACCTATCTTGGCAACTTATTTCGGGAACATGCGATCCATTATTATTATTAACTTTGGTTGTGTCATTTAGGGAGGTGCTGCCAAGACACACCTAGACAGGCTTGACAAAACTAACCATTAGTTTCTTATTTGGCTCGCATCAGTTTCGACCAGAATTCCAGCGTCACTCGTGTATCAGGGATCTTCTGGTATTGTTTAAACTACCAGTTTAGCAAACAGAAGAATCCATTACGATTTCCTATTCGCATACAAAATGTTGTCAGTCAAGACAGACTCTGCCCTCTTGCTCGGAAGCTTCCCACTACATGTCCCGCTCAGAGGACGCAGGCAATGTTGCGCAGCCTACTACATTTGCCCTTCGGCGGCTTAGATACTGAGAAAGAATTGATACGGAAAAACGAAACATTTTCATTTTCAAAACACTTTCCCCAATCGACGTGCCATTGAATTCTCCCAAATGTGGCCACGTAACGTTTTTCGGCTACGAGCGGTTCTCCGGCCATCTAGGTTTTTCAGCCAAGTAGGTTGGTGGAGGCCTCCGATGCTCCCCTCCAGAGCGCGGGTGAACGTGGGTTCGATCCTCGCCGCAGACAACCGACTTAAGCAACATTGACGTGGGTTTGATTCCGGGGAGGAGAGCCGACTTTACCAACATTAACGTGTGTCCGATCCACGCAGAGGAAAACCGACTTTCGTGTCAAATATTCCAATGGAGCTGCCCCTCGCTCGCTCGCTCGCTCGCACGCACGACGACGCACGCACACACGCACATACACACTTTGTCAATAGGCAAGTGTGTTTGTTGGGATTGGCCTAATAACAGTCACTTATTTCAGTGCACTGCGTGGCTTATCGCCTTACACTAAGTTCGCCAGTTGTTACTGTTGCTCTCCGTCCAAACGTGTTGCAGCCACTTCCTCAAAAGCCACATCCGTGGACACGCCATAACGTGAAGTGTATTCAACAAGTAGTCCTACACGGCGGTGGCGAAAGGGTGGCGATCGTTCCGCACAGACGTACGGGTGGGAGGAAGGCCAGCACAGCTCGGCTGACCATCCGGTACACCTGCCGGCATATACACGCCGCGGGCCACAGTGCCTGCACGCCCCACACCCAGTCGAAACCCCACGTCAGCGCTGTCAATGGAAAGAAGTCTCAAAATAGACAGAAACAATGCATATAAGATACGACTCAACACATCGCAAGACGATTTCAGCTCATAATCAAATACAAGGTCACAACTAGATGTATATCATACAGTTCAGCGACGCAATACCTTTTCATATCGAACGAAAAATACCTTCAAAATGAGTAGGCAAAGGGCAGACACACAGAACCTCCACGCGTTAAATGGCATTGTACACGATGGGAAATGGCCTACTCTTGGCATGCAGAAATCCTAGCTGGTCAACTGTTACGCCTTAGTTCCAAGTAGTGTTTGATACATTCAAACCAGGGCTGCATAGCTCTGGCCGACTAGAAACAACTACACCCACATTCAAAATAAGTGTGAGAGGCTCCCTTTGGCTTTACAACGACAATCTACACGTCAGTGGAAGATTGCTTGGTTTATAGAAGCTCCTGAGTCTAAAACATCAAGCACGCGGCAACAAATTAGCTGCACCCGCACATAGATGAACACGTATAAAGAACCAACTGGACCACTGGCTAGAGAAGAACTGGCAATGCAAAACAAACTAACCCCTCCAGCAGCCTTCAGAACCATTACATATTGACACCTAACGCAGCATTATGTACAGCACTCTGAGCTAGCCAGAGTGACTTTGTCCGTGCCGTTTGTGTAAATCTCGGCCACTTCCCGGCTCCAGTCACGCCAAACGCTGCGAAGGGCGGCTGCAAGCGCGACCATCGCGGCCGACGAGTCACCACCGGCCCAGCTAACGACGCTGCCGACAGCCCGGCTACTGCGGTCGTCGGTAGCCCGAGTCCTCAGCTGAGCCTGGCAGGGGCAGCGAGAAGTCGGCCGGCGGCGTCGCCTCGGCTCCGTACGGCTCATACCGCGGCTGGGGCAGGCCAAAACCGGACGAGAAGGGCACGGGCGGCGGCGGCGGCGGCGGCGGCGCGCCCCCGAAGCCCTGGTAGCCGGGCGGGTAACGGCCGTACGGACCGTAGCCGCCCGGGGCGCCGTACAAGCCGGAGTAACCACCCAGCGGCGGCGGGTAGCCGGGCGCGGCCGGTGCGTAGCTGGGCACGGGCGGCTGACTGTAGCCGGGAGCCGCGCTGAAGGCGGGGTAGCCGGCCGGGTAGCCGTACTGAGAGCCGCCCAGCTCCCAGGGGAACGGCTCCTCCGCCAGGCGGCTGGGCGCCGCAGCTGTGTCCATTGGTACAGGGGCCGGGTCGCGCACCATTGAGAGCGGCGCCGCGTCGCCTCCGGGCATCGGCGGGAGATCGCGGGGCGGCGGCATCTGAAGCTGGACAGAAGGCTGCGGCATTGATGCCACGCCAGTGCTGAGGGAGGCCTCGCTGCCAGGCACGGTCAGCGGGGTGGGACCACGCAGCAGCATACCGGCGTCTCTGGACAGAGCCACCTCCTGGCCGCCACCTCTGGGAGCCTGGCCGGAGTCTCTGGCCATCGACATCTGCGCGGCTTCTCTCGACATCTGGTCGGCAGTCGGTGCACCGGAGGTGGTGACAGGGTAGCCGTCAGGGGCGGCAGCGACGCCCGGGAACGGCGGCAGCGGCAGCTGCGACATGGAGGAGAAGGACGGCAGGGGCGCGCCCACCGACGAGAAGGACGGCAGAGGTGCGCTGGACACAGGAGGCATGCTGTAGTTCAGGCCACGGCTCATATCGAAACCGGATATCAGATCACTGAGCCCGCCGCCGTGGGAGACTGGCTGTTGCTGCTGCTGCTGCTGCTGCTGCTGCTGCTGTTGCTGATGCTGCTGCTGTTGCTGATGCTGCTGCTGCTGCTGCTGCTGATGTGTCCGCTGCTGGTGCTTGCGGTGCCGCTGGCGCTGCTGTGGCTGCTGATGTGTCTGCGGCGGCTGCTGGTGGTGCTGCTGTAAATGGGGTTGCTGCGGGTGGTGCTGCTGCGGGTGCGGATGCGGTGGCTGGTGATGATGCTGCTGCTGCTGGTGGTGCGGCTGTGATTGCGGTGGCTCGCCGGGCCGGGGTCGTCCTGGCGGTGGCGGCGGCGCGTACTGTGGCGGGTAGCGCGGCCGCGCGCCGTAAGCCATGCCGTGCGAGGACAGGTCGTGAGGCTGCGACACCATCCGCGACAGAGCACTGTCGGTGCCGACCGCCAGGTCCATCGGCTGGCTCAGGTCGGCGCCGGCGTGCGCGAGCGGCGGGCCGTGGCGGGCCAGGTCCATGGCGCCGGCCGGCGGCGGCAGCGGCTCCGGCTCGGTCGGCTGCCTCGGCAGCTGCCGCTGCAGCTGCTCCGCAACCGTCGGTGGACGCTGCATCTCTCCCTCCTCAGCTTTGAACTGCTGGTCATGAGCCTGCGGATCGAATCGGTCCTCTGAACGCTGCTGATCACCGATGTCGCCCCCAGCCATGGATTCTTGTTTTTGGTGCTGGTACTGTTCGTACTGTTGCTGCTGCATCTGCTGGTGGTGCATCTGCTCGTCTGGCTGTTGCATCTGTTGTCCATACTGCATCTGCTGATACTGCTGTTGTTGATGCTGTTGGCCGCGTTGTTCCGCCACGGTCTGACTGTGCTGCAGTATGTCGTCCAGCTGCTGCGCGCTGTCCTGCGGCGGATGAGAACTACCAGCCTTGCCGCTCTCTGACTCTCCAGAGGCGGTGACCGTCATGTTCTGCAGGCGCGCCAGAGGATCACTGCGGTCCCGCTCGTCCGGTGCAGCCGCCGCGCCGGCGTCCTCCTCAGCCGTCCCGCCAGGCGGCGCCGGGCCTGCCTCCCCAGGCTGCTCCGGCAGAGGCCAGTCCAGGTGGGCCGCCGACCCGGCCGCGCCTTCGCCGGCCGTCCGGCCGCTGCCGTCTCCCCCTGGCTCGGGAGGTGAGCCGTGCTGCTCGGCACCGGCTGCCTGCGAGCCCGGCCGCCTGGCCAGCAGTGACGAGATGCTGAGGCCGCCGTCAGCGTCGGCGTCTGGTCTCGGCACTGATCGGGAGACGGAGGCGGCGCGGCCGGCAGCTGCGGCCGCGCGCCGCTGTGCCGAGTTAGCCGGGCCGCGCGGCCCGGGCGGCGGCGGCGGCGGCGGCTGGCCGCTGGCTGGCACTCGCTCCACTGTGATGCCGCGCGGCAGTCGGATGCCAGAGGGTCCGGCGCGGCTACCGGCGGATGGTGGAGGAGGAGGAGGTGGCCGCGCGCTGTACCGGCCCCCGCTCAGCATGTCCAGCCCGCTCCTGCCTTCTGTAGGACGCACCACAGCATGTGTCAACGCATGCCTAATTGCTGCTAAAAGATTCATGAATACGGGTGTGCTAAAACCAGACTAATGTTTCAGACACAGTATCGTCAAGGCATGTCCGAATTGGCTACAGTTCACAGACAATATATGAGGGTATCTGACTTGAATACGGGCCTGATACCATAAATAAATACAGTGTCTTTGGCGCTTTGTCAGGACCTCAATAAACAGCAATGCGAAGGATTTATTTCCAAAGCTACAGCACCAGATTAAAAAAATCCTGCGAGAAAGGTTTTATTACCACCATCCCGAGCAAAATTCAGAGCAAAGGGGCAGGGCAGGGACATGCTCATAATAGACCATGTTTCATTGCATGAACTCCTAAAACTTGTGGTATCCCATTCTATGAATCTAAATTTCAGGTCATATAGTCACTGTAAAAAACCTGATGCCGAATCGCATCATACATACATTTTCACCACATTTTGTCGAACTTCCAAAACCATATGAGGGAGCATCTACCCAGCGCTGACGAGGTCTAAATCAGGAAGGGACCCGGTGGTCTGGTGACTTCGTTGCCACACTACGGATTGAGATTTCATATTCCATAGGCTTCAACTCTCGTGGTGAAAACATCCTCCATGTCCCACCAAGCACAGCCGCTCCCCAAACACCCACGCCCATAGTCCCTGGAACTGGATAAGAGAACCTGTTGGAAATAATCTTAATGAAACGCAAAAGCATATCTTAGAAGCCATAATTTTTAACCCGCCCAGAGGCAGAACTTGTGCTTGCAGAAGGCTCAAACCCTCCTCGGGACAGAATTAGTTCCGAACTCGGCTAATGTCTGAGCCAAGGCTTGTAAGATGCCCTCCCCTTCTGTATGTCACACAAACGCCGCAGCGTCACTTGGATCCCCACATCATCTGCAAACATATCGAAACTGATGCACCTCACTGAACGTCACAACGAGTGAACTCGTTCTGAAGGAATCCATCAGACTGTTCTTACTATTTCTGCTGTAATTTGGGTTGTATCGAGTAGATAGGTCACATGGCGCCCAGCAGTCGTTGAAGTTTTGCGACTACATGGATCAACAAATATTTTGTCTATTTCGGGTGCTTGGTGAAGCCACATTAGTGAGAACTGCAGGTAAGCTACCATGCTCGTTTCACTGCCAATGCCACACTAATACCACTAATTACCTCAGCTCACGTTAGCTGCCTTTTGGTTCGCTGACCTCAGCTAACCTCTGCTGATGCCAGGGTCAGATCTCCGAATGGCTGAGCTGACCCACTCGCCACTGACCTGAGCCGGGCGGCATGCGGATGGCGATGATGCGTCCGTCCTGCAGGCGCAGGTACACGCCCTTGGCGGTGCGAATCACCAGCACCGTCTGACCGGCGCGCAGGTAGATGGGCTCACCATCACCAGAGCCCGTGGGGATGGTCACGTCTGCGGAGAGCACCGCAGTCAGGTGCTGGACACTGCAGAGATCACTGCAGTAATATACTGCAGACAACACAGCAGCCAGGCACTGCAGAGATCACAGCAGTAATATACTGCAGACAACACAGCAGCCAGACACTGCAGAGATCACAGCAGTAATATACTGCAGACAACACAGCAGCCAGACACTGCAGAGAACACCGCAGTCAGGTGCTGGACATTGCAGAGATCACAGCAGTAATATACTGCAGACAACACAGCAGCCAGACACTGCAGAGAACACCAGAGTCAGACACTGCAGAGAACACCACAGTCAGGTGCTGGACACTGCAGAGACCACAGCAGTAATATACTGCAGACAACACAGCAGCCAGACACTGCAGAGAACACTGCAGTCAGGTGCTGGACACTGCAGAGATCACAGCAGTAATATACTGCAGACAACACAGCAGCCAGACACTGCAGAGAACACTGCAGTCAGGTGCTGACACTGCAGAGACCACAGCAGTAATATACTGCAGACAACACAGCAGCCAGACACTGCAGAGAACACCGCAGTCAGGTGCTGGACACTGCAGAGATCACAGCAGTAATATACTGCAGACAACACAGCAGTCAGACACTGCAGACAACACAGCAACCAGATACTGCAGAGATCACCATAGTCACCTGCAGAGAACACTACAGCCAGACACAGCAGAGAACACCGCAGTCACACACAGCAGAGAACACCAGAGTCAGACACTGCAGAGAACACCGCAGTCACACACAGCAGGGAACACCTGAGTCAGATACTGCAGAGAACACCGCAGTCACACACAGCAGGGAACACCTGAGTCAGATACTGCAGAGAACACCACTGTTACACACTGCAGAGAACACCGCAGTCACGCACTGTAGAGAACACCGCAGTCAGATACTGCAGAGAACACAGCGGCCAGACACAAGATAAGACGGAAACAGCAATTCACTTTCCAGACTAATCGAAGTACGAAAAACATTGGTGACGGACGCAAAAAGTGGTACATTAAATGAATGTAATCCATTATATGGAAATGGTGCAACCCTCCATCGGCAAAAAAACAATGTAATCGCTGCGCAGCACAAGGTTACGAGAGGCGGCGGCGGTGGGCGTGCCCACCTTTGGGGACGGTGATGTGCGACATGGAGACACCCTGTCGGGTCAGCTGCTCCGAGGAGAGCCGACTGTTGGTGAACTGGGCGCCGCCGCGCTGCATCATGCGGCCGCCCATCATCATCGGACGCACGTTCGCCACCGGCTTGTTGTACATCCCCATCCTGTAGGCATGGCAGGGGGCACCGTTAGATACGCCGCGGCCGCTCAAATACTATTAACACTCACTGTAGTGAACCGCGCTACCGCTGAGCCCTAATATTACATGCACCAACAAGTTCATCAGAAACCCTGGCGCTTGATATGAGCCAGCGGTAATAACTACTTTAAACGTTACTACCCGCGTCACCTCCTCCTCTCATTTGTTTGACCTGACAGTCCAACTCCCTCGCCTTGTGCTGTCACAGCATCGCCTTTGCTACTAACCTGCAGGAGCCCCACGCTTACCATCATTACTGGGACGTCCTAAATCCAACAGTGATAACTAGGGACGGGTATTTAAAATAATTTCTACCCTGGAACATCCAGTACCGTGGGATGGGAACAAAATTCAACCAGACACAGCACCCGAGCTGTATCATGTGCGGAAACAGATTATCGTGCCCTATCATAGCACCACCTTTACCACCAACATACTGTACATGGGCGACACCCCGCGAGAAGAGACCACCGTGTCCTGACACAGCGGCGTCGCCGCCACTAACCCGCCGTACATGGGCGGCATGCCGCCGGGTACCGGCGCCGGGTCGGCCGCCACTAATGCCGTACATGGGCGGCATGCCGCGGGGTGAGCGCGGCGCCGGGTCGGCGCCACAACCCGTAATGGGCGGCATGCCGCGGGTAGAGGCCTGCGGTGCCGGGTCGGCCCGCCACTAACCTCCGTACATGGGCGGCATGCCGCGCGGGTGAGGCTGCGGCCCGGGTCGGCCCGCCATAACCTGCCGTACATGGGCGGCATGCCGCGCGGGTAGAGGCCTGCGGCGCCGGGTCGGCCCCCCGTGTTGGCCGCCTTCTTCTCCAGCTCGTAGCTGCGCTTGGCCAGCCGTTTCTCCGCCTGTGTGAGCCGCTTGTCGGTGCGGTCGGCGAGCTGAGCGTCGTGCTCGAACGGCTCCTGAGCGGCGGTGGAGTCAGAGAGCGCTAGCACATCACAGAGATACACAGAGCACACAGCACAGAGAGTTAGAGCACACAGCGGGGTACAGGGTCAGAGCACGGAGTCAAAGCAGGGGCACATGACATGGGGTACAGGGCACAGTTTTAGGGTGCAGAGTACTGGATATTGCGCAGTGGATAGCTATGTGCAAACCTAGAGTTGCAAGGTAAAAATAAAATAATTAGGGCCTTTGGGTTCTACCTCGTACAATATTCCACCAATGCATTCAGGTATATTCTTCGTAAATCATGTGCAACTCACTTCAACTTGAAAGCACTGACACTCAGATCATTGCTTATGCAAAACAGGACCTTTCAACGGACCTGGAGATGAAACAATAGCAAATAACGCGAACAGCGTACCATATTCGATATTTCAGGTTACTTTCTACAAATAGCTTTCCAAATACCACAAGATATTCCAAAAAGAAGCAGATCAGGGAGACAGAAAAACATCCACAAAATAATGCCATTATTCGAAGATTCTTTATTCCGCCCCTGGCTCTCGCTTCGCAGCCGCCCCGGGGCCGACCTGGGAGAAGAGGTGTCCCAGCTTCTGGACGACTCTGGTCAGCACCGGGTCTTCGTGCTTGTCCGGGTCAAGCTTCACCTCCGCCGGCGGCGGGTCGTCCTCGTTAGGGTCCAGCAGACGGTTCAGACTGGTGGTCGCCACCTGAAGCAGCAGGGAATACGCACAGCTGCCTAAACAGAGCTGAAAGGATGGTGGTCGCCACTGAAGCAGCGAATACGCACAGCGCCTAAACAGAGCCGAACAACGTAGAGCAGCAGGGAATACGCACACGCTGCCCTAAACAGAGCTGAACACGGGACTGAGGCGATCACGCTTTACAAGTATGATTTGTGGTGAATAAAGAAAAGCATTGCATTGCACCCACATTGCATACCTGTTCCATACATGTCATGTGTGCTGTGACGTATAGATCTGAGAAGCTTATGGGAAAAATAAAAAACAACAATAAACATAACTCAAACAGCTAAACATCGGATAATCATGACTTATCATTAACTGCTAGAGAAAAAGTAGCACCACTCGATAGAGTATGCCTTCGTGCGATCACTATATCATCTTGCAGCGTAGATTGGCTCACATAGATTGGTTCCCCTTAATGAGAGTTGAAGCATAGGTTAAAACTTTCGGATATATCATAGAATATCATATATATCAAAAACTATAAAATATCATAGCCCGAATGCAGGGAAAACTTTAATCGTGTGCATAGCAAAATCTAAAGCATGCATAATAATTCAGGCCACTGTCGATCCGACCGCTATGAGAAAACCTAAGATACACCAGAATCTGAGGACCCCCTCCCAGCAATCATCCCCGAAAATATATCAAGGAGCCTGCAAACATGTCTGCTATTCGGGAGCTACGGGCAGGCGAGCACGGACCATGTTGTCGGGGTTGGTCTCGTCCACGATGCGGTTGGACATGGACTGTTTCTTGAGCTGCCGGTCGTAGATGCGCCGCTCCAGGCAGTTGTCGGTGACCAGCCGGTAGATGTAGCACTTCTTCTGCTGACCGAACCTGCCGGCCCACACCGCGTCAGCCACCGCCATCACAGATTCAACGCGTCACGCCCATACGGCAGCCACCGTCATAACGCGTCAGCACGCCATTCACACCGGTAGCCAGCATACCGCGTCAGCCACGCCATTACAGCGTCAGCACGCCATTCACACCGCGTCAGCCAGCCATTCACCGCGTCAGCACCGCCATCACACCGCGTCAGCCACCGCCATTCACCGCGTCAGCCAGCCATCACACGCGTCAGCCACCGCCATTCACACCGCGTCAGCCGCCGCCATTCACACCACATCAGCCACCGCCAGCCGGAGTCGCACGCACAGCCAGACCAGCGGTCTATACCAGCTGAACTGCAGCACTCATACCCGAAAATAACCAGCAGGCGAAACAGCAGCTTAACTGCCAGTAAACATCGTTTTGGAATATTTCGAGCAAACCTCGCACTCCACCACAATCAACACTAACTCAATCAGCACAGGCAGCGGGCAGAGTGACAGTCGGGACGTCCACTCCCGACCGACAGTAGGTGCGGCCCCGGCATCCCACCGTTCCCGACCGGCAGTACCATCCCCCCCCCGGCATCCCACCGTTCCCGACCAGCAGTACCATCCCCCCCGGCATCCCTCCGCTCCCGACCAGCGTACATCCCCGGCATCCCACCGTTCCCGACCGGCAGTACCATCCCCGGCATCCCACCGTTCCCGACCAGCAGTACCATCCCCCCGGCATCCCACCGTTCCCGACCGGCAGTATCATCCCCCCCGGCATCCCTCCTCCCGACCGCTACTCGGCGCAGCCCCGGCATCCCTCCCCTCCCGACCGCTACTCGGCGCAGCCCCGGCGTCCCTCCCCTCCCGACCGCTACTCGGCGCCGCCCCGGCGTCCCTCCCCTCCCGACCGCTACTCGGCGCCGCCCCGGCATCCCTCCCCTCCCGACCGCTTCTCGGCGCCGCCCCGGCATCCTACCACTCCCGACCGCTACTCGGCGCCGCCCCGGCATCCCTCCCCTCCCGACCGCTACTCGGCGCAGCCCCGGCGTCCCTCCTCCCGACCGCTACTCGGCGCCGCCCCGGCATCCCTCCCCCTCCCGACCGCTTCTCGGCGCCGCCCCGGCATCCTACCACTCCCGACCGCTACTCGGCGCCGCCCGGCATCCCTCCCCTCCCGGCCGCTACTCGTCGCGGCCCCGGCATCCTACCACTCCCGGCTGCTACTCGGCGCCGCCCGGCATCCCACCACTCCCGGCCGCTACTCGGCGCCGCCCCTCTCACCTGTAGACGCGACACACGGCCTGGGTGTCGTGGCAGGGGTTCCAGGAGGCGTCGAACACCAGCACGCGGTTGGCACCGACCAGGTTGACGCCGAGGCTGCCGGCGCGCGTCGACACCAGGAACAGCGGCACGTCGGCGCTGGCGTTGAACTCGTTGATGAGTTTCTCGCGCTCCAGACCGGTAGTGGAGCCGTCCAGGCCTGCCGATACGAACGGCGTCAGCGATATCTATCTTAATCTGTATATCTATATCAGCATCTCTATACCTGTCTCCGAGAATGGTACAATCACAGTGACAACCTCGAAGTCCAATTTGAAACGAGTGATGTTCCCAACCACTCGACTATAAGTCACGCAAGCCAGGACAGCCGCCAGCTGTTCTCACGGTAGTAGGTCTGGTTCAGCATCCACTTCTGGTTGGTGTTGGGCACCACGTTCTGCTGCAGAAACTCCTCGATGATGTTGAGCGTGAACAGCGACTGGCTGAACACCAGCATCTTGTCGCCCAGCTTGACCGTCTCCTCCAAGATGAGCGCGAACACCATCATCTTGGTGCTGTTCTCCAGCTGGCCCGGTACGTAGCTCTGCAGCAGGTCCTGTGCCTGCACACAGCCGCCGCAATGCCGTCACCTCACGGCAAGCAACCCCACAGTCGTAACACAACCAATGGACAGATCGAACAAAACATCCACACGCTGAATACTGCTGATACGGAGCGCGGATTCAATTCTACCCTGGCTTGTTAATGGGAATGTGACACCTTTACGACGAGATTTGATAACTAGGAGATACTTTACAGCCATTTGCTTAGAATTTATTTCCAAAAGTTATCATTTACTAATTAATAAGATGCGTTAAGAGCGGAATCCAGCCCCATCAGCCCCGCGGCGGTAACAGTTATCCCCGAACACCGCCGACAGCCGTTGGGCTGAGGGGAAAAGAAATGAGGTCTGACGGCATTGTGTTAAAAAAGTACGCTCGAGAGGCACAGTTGCGCCACAAAAGGTGAGTTGCGAAATAAGCGAAATATGGAACGGTGGGAGGGGGGGGTCAGTATGCTTCACGCGACGACAAACAGCTCAGTTCAAATACCATGAAGGCCCCACACTCATTAAAATCGAAACTCTTCTGTCGCAGCGATAAGGAAACCTAGGCCACAGCCGTCCTCCCCGGCGGCGTCGGGCTCACCCAGTCGTAGCTGATGACGTTGTTCTCGCCGGCCGGCCTCTCGAACGGGTTGGCGTCCAGCGGCAGCTGGCTGTGAGGTCCCGCCGGTGGCGCCGCCGCCCCCGGCCCGGACGCCGCCGCCGCCGCCGCCCTGCGCGCCCGCGCCGCCGCCGGAGACACGCCGTCGTGCGGCTCATCCAAGTCCAGGTCCTCGTCTGCCATCTTCTTCTTCACCAGGTTGTACAGGATGTCCGGATGGTTCCAGATCTGGCGGCGGTGGTGGAAACGGTGTGGAAGTTATGCACAGATCAATCACAGAAAACACCATACAAAAAGGTTAAAGCACAAAGCTCTAGAGATTTTCACAGAAATAGCAATTAGATGTGAGTAATAAATTGTGACTGAAGGGATTTTCCTGAACCCTTTAGTAGCTAGACACATTCCTCCCCATTTTTTCGCAGTTTCCGAAAGCACACGTTTCAACTCCATAATAACATGGAACATCTCATCGCCCTCCCCACCGCAATCTCCACACCGGCCCCTGCCCATAACCACGACTGCAGCCCCCACAGTGACCCCAACCACCCTCCCGACCGTAGCCTCCACTCCGGCCCCTCCCCGCCCTCTCGACCGGCTCCCGCCCCATAACCACGACTGTAGCCCCCACCACCCTCCCAACCGTGGCCTCCAGACCGGCCCCTGCAAACCCTCTACTCCGGCCCCTGCCCGCCCTGCCTACCTTGCAGCTGACAACGAAGGCGCGCAGCGGGTTGGGCGAGTGTCCGTTGCGCGAGGTGAGATCCAGCATGTAGCGCTGGTACAGCGCGCGCTGCAGCGGTGTCATGCGCAGCAGGCACACATACTCCTCCTTCTTGGGCAGCGTCGCCTGCAGGATGGCGTGGCTCCGCCTGCCGGCGCGGCACGTCAGAAAAACGGACAAGCACAGCAGCTCATCGCGAAAACCCGGCTGGTTACTCACCCAAGCCACATCAAACCCGCTGTACAGCTCAACCTTACCCCTTGCACTGCAATGAACACGAATCCATGCTGCTACTCTCAATTCATACGACTCTTAGCACAGCCCACCGGTTGGTCTCAGCCTGGCCGAGGGTCGGCCCCAGTGCGTCGCCGGCGAGACCCACCTCTGCACCAGGCCCTCCAGCAGCGAATGCAGCACGTGCGAGCGGAACCGCATCAGCCGGACGTCCGACGGCGTCGAGTCCACGCACTGGCCGTTCGAGATGGGCCGCTCGAACATATTGTTAAACTCGGCCTTGGTGCCCAGGAAGTTGGGCCGCACGAAGTCCACCATGCACCTGCCCGTCGAATGGAAGTTGTGATGTTGTCAGAGAAGGGCCCAGCACCGCAGTAACGTAGTCAGCTGGCATCATACGCATGCTATAGTTTACATACGAACTAGTTAAGCGTTACGACAGATTCTAAATATGTCAATGATAAAGCATGAGAGAAATTTTAACAGGAAGCAGTAAAAAAGTATAAGGCGTAGCCGTGAAAACAGTGAAAATGTGCAATATCGGTTTGAGTTTGCGCGTGGTAGGTTGAGGGTGCGGACTGACCAGTACTCCACCAGGCAGTTCTGCAGCGGGTAGCCGGTGAGCGCCAGCCGGCGCCGCGTGCGGATGCTCTTCAGCGCCTGCGAGATGCTGGCGCCGGCATTCTTGATGCGGTGCCCCTCGTCGCAGATGACCAGATCGGGGCCGGGCCGCGTGATGGCCACCTTGATTCCTGTTGGTCACAGCACAACAATCATTCACACTTCTGATCGAATACCGATATTTCAGCCCTGATCTGCATGTAATACACAACCTGGGTCATGCATGGTAAACAATATGTCATCGCCGCTTATCCGTTGCTGTCACATATATTTACTGGCTATTTAAACAAACATCAGCCTCGCGGCATTCCCGATCAAACCTCGACCGCCAAGGCTTTATAGTGAGCTGCGCACTAAGGGACCATTTAGTAACGAAAGCAAAACGCAGCTTCAGACTAAATCTAGCGTCTATACAGTACTTACAGATAATGTGACGCCTCTATAATGGGTTTGATCGGGGATGGCTAGACTTGTAGAGCATGCCGATAAACTCTTAGTTTCACACTGCATCTATCCATAAACCAGCCATTTGTGGAAAATAATAATGTATTACGAGCCGAATCTGGTAGCCGAGGCAGCCATACTCTGAGTCAACCGTCGCCGGGCATAGGGGGTGGGTGGGGTGAGGCGGGGGAGCCAGGTTCAACCGCCGCGAGACGATAGGGAGTGGAAAGGGTGGGAACGGGGGCAGAGACTAATCCCGCCTAGAAAACTCTTATCCCTCCGCATTGTGACGAAAGCAATAGCAAACCAATTTTTTCACGCTCTGAAATACACATAGCTCTGTTTAATCCACGGAATAAAGGTGACGAATTCCCTTCAATAGCCGGCTGACTGCCGATGGCACGTACCCTCCAGCATGCTCTTCTCACGCGCCTCGGCCTCCAGGTCCTCCGAGCCGTCCTTGCGCTTCTTCCTGCGCGTGTTGCGCGCTGAGCTGATACTGAGCAGTCGGTACAGCTCGTACCCGATCAGTAGAACACCGCCCTCTTTGTACCAGTCCTGAATCACCTGAGGATGAGAGCAGGAACAAACATCAGTCGGCGCCACGGAACTTACACCGGTTCTGAAACACCTGAGGATGGGAACACAAACACACATCAGTCAGGCGCCATGGGCCTTATGCCGGTTCTGAATCACCTCAGGATGAGAACACACACACACATACTATCAGTCAGGCGATCAGTCAGAGCCGCAGACCTACAGCCAGCCCTGAACCCCATGCGGGCGGCGGGTCGACACTCGCCTTGGTGCGGGCGTGCAGCGAGCGGTGGCTGTCGTTGACCATGCTGACGGAGAAGTGTCGCGGCCGCACCTCGCCGCCCTCCGCCAGCGGCGAGTAGGCGCCCGCCGCCGGCAGCCAGAAGTTGAACTCGTTGAGCCAGTTCTGGATGGTGTTGATGGGCACGATGATGAGCACCGTGCGGTGGCCAGTGTGGCGCAGGAAGATATCCGAGAACGTCACCGTCTGCGGAGAGAACGCGCTCAGGCTAGCAGAGAATACATTATCGAAGTTGTGAAGAACTCTGTGTGTATAAAAGAAAAGCGCAGGCACGAGGAAAAGTTAGTTAGTTAGTTATTTGGGCTTAAGGGCCACCACCTAGGCACGAGGAAAACAAAGTGTTTCTAGGTTAAGGAGCTACTGAAATTCACATTATAAGACGGACACAGTCAGCTTAACAAAAAAAGGGATACGGGCGAGAGTTGACTCACCTGCATAGTTTTGCCGAGTCCCATTGAGTGGGCCAGGATGCAGCCAAATCCGGGTGTCGTCTTGCAGCGCTCCTGCGACTCGATCAGGTTGTCGTACAGGAAGCGCACGCCGCCGATCTGAAAAGGTGCAAGGTGAAGAATTACGTCCTCACTAGGCAGTCACTCAGCACTGCAGTCAGCGCTATCCTCCGGGTCGCTTGACCAGCCGTGCCGTCAGATGGGCAACCGGAGCGGGCCCCGGATCGAAGAGGTAATGAACTCAAGTTTGCAACCCCTGCTCACTCTCTTAAAACACAACGTTGGGGAGGAAGCGAACAGAACAAAGAAACTATTCACGGCACAAAGAGTCAAGCGGACGGAAGCCGTTTGGGTTCAATACAAATGTTGATTTATGCACCGGTGAACAGCTGAGGCCATGGATTTCTCAGAGAGGGGATGGAATCTGACCTGGCAATGACGAAAGGGAGGGTGAAAAGCCAAGCCCCAACTTAACCGCTATCTAAAGCAGCCAAGGAGAGCGTCAGCGAATCAGCAAAACAAAACCAAAATTACAAACATTTAAGTGTCCCCACGCTGGCATAGGGGAGAAAATGAAAAAAAAACTTGGGCCGAGCCGCAATTTTTTCGAGAAGACATCCTCCCCCTTGGTTCGCAAGTTGGGGGTACGCGTTCTGCTCGCTTTCGATGTCAATGTCTGGGTAGCACAAATGTCTTTCACCACTCACGAAGTTCCAGAGGTAACAACACCCCTTCAAGAGTAACTACCATACTGTAGCCTTTCATGCCAACATCACGCCACAATTATTGCACAGGTCTAATAGTCGAGAGTGGCGTTATGAAACGGACCTGAGTGAACGCCAAACATCCGACATGCTTGAAAGATAGGTACTGGTAAGGACTAGACTCGAGAAGAGCGAAATGTAGAAAAGGGCCTCCCCAGACCAAAATGATGGTGAGGTTACTACTTTAGCAGGGCGCCACTCGAACTGGGCGGCTGCCAGGGCGCGGCCACTGACCTGGTGCGGTTTGATGTTGCGGGCGATCTGCGGCGCGATGAAGATGTCGGTCTCGGAGGGCGGGTGGCCCACATTGACCAGCACGCGGCCCATCGAGTCCGGCACGTTGCACGTGTCGTCGGTGTGGGAGCCCGAGTTGTTGCTGTCCTCGGCCGGGCCCTCGTCCTTGTCTGCCTCATCGGAGCTCAGCAGCTGGATGTCATCGTCGCTGGTCTCGCCCGGCGCCGGCGCCGCCACCGGCTCCACTGCAGTACAACAGCTCACTGACGACACGCCACCAACTGCACTACAGCGCCGCCGCCGGCTCCACTGCGGTACAACAGCTCACTGACGACACGTCCCCAACTGCACTACAGCGCCGCCGCCGGCTCCACTGCGGTACAACAGCTCACTGACGACACGCCACCAACTGCACTACAGCGCCGCCGCCGGCTCCACTGCGGTACAAAGCTCACTGACGACACGCCACCAACTGCACTACAGCGCCAGCCACTGCCTCTGGCTCTGACAGTCATAACCGGCACTCGAAGAGCCACCACAAACAGCATCGAAGCACTGAACCCACCATCACCTATCCAGAAGCACACGCTCAGATGGAGACGCAGCACAAAGAGAAGCCATGGTCTTCTTGCCATCTCAGCTCGAGCGCCTCCGGGCCACTGATCCACATGTAACGTCTGGGCAGTTCTATGCACCGTCACGCAGCTCTGCTGCGCATGGCATTAAATCATGCTTTAGCAAATTTGACGTCTTGCATCGCCTTTTTAGTGTTACAACCATGGATCATACACACAACACACTTCAACATGTCTACGAAAAAGCATGAGTAACTTTTAGAATTATTTCATAATCGGAACGTATAACGGCTAAAAGAATCATTTCTAATGGACACTCGCCGGACGCAGCACCTACCTTTCGGTTTGATGTCCTGATCCACGCTTGCTTTGGTTTCGTGTTTCTCCTCGTCGCTAGAGAGTACGATCACATCGGCGGCCGCCTTTCGCTGCGCCTCTGCGTTTTCAGCCGCCTTCTCAGCCGCCACACGCTCCTGCTCCTTTTTGAACTGTTCGTACCAGCGCTTCTGCTCCAGCAGCCGCTGTTGCCGCTCCTTCTCCTCCTCCTGGGCGCGCAGCGTCTCCGTGTCCATCTTCTCCTCGGTAATGATCTGCCGGATGTTGCGCCGCTTGTTCAGCGGGCCCGTCTCGTCGTCGTCTTTTGAGTCAGCGTCGCCTTCCCCTGTTCGCTTCTTCTTCCGCTTGCGCGACTTCTTCTTGCGACGCCTGGGTTTGTCGGCATTTGAAGGCCCCTCATTGTCGTCGCCACCCTCGTGGCCCGCATCGCTGGCCTCGTCAGTCCGCTCCTTGGCCTCCCCAGACTCGGCCGATTCGCTGCCGGACTCGGCGTCCTCGTCTCCGACACCCTCGCTGCCGCTCTCTTCACCCTCCCCTTCAGTCGCACCCAGCAGGTCGGGCTTCTCCTCCAGCATGCTGAGCATGTCCTTCACCTCCGAGAGGTCCTCGGCGGTGCCATCCACCTCCGCCTGCATCAACTGGTCGGCGTCAAGCACGGCTCCCGAGATGAGTGAGCTGATCTCCGCCTTGATCGAGTCGTCCAGCGCTCCGTCCACGATGGCACCGCCTATGCCCGTCTCACAGTCAGCACTCGTAGCGTTTGATTCGCCTTCTGGGTTGTCATCACGACTAACCTCGCTCTCAGCGTTGACGTCCCGACTCGTCGACTCTGAATCGAGGCCAGGTTGAGGTCTGCTGTCTGTTTCTCCAGCCTCCGTCAGCACAGCTCCGTTCTCAGGCTCTTCTTCCGGGCCACGCTCCACGATCTGCGTTGGCGTACCGGCAAGCGTCTCCGATTCTTCGATACTATTGTCTAGTTTGAAGCCATTTTCGGTTTTGTACGGTTCATACTTTGGTTTGGCTACATCATTTTGTACAGTGCCGATGCCCTCTACCTTCATTCCTGAGATTTCTTGTTTCTGTCTATCGTCGCATACTGCCGACTGATCAGCAGCAATTTCAGCCTCAGCAGTTCGTGGGCCTGATCGTTTGGAGCCCCCTGTTTTCACCCTAGCCGCTAACGCATCTCTATTCGGTAGCCCGGCGTCAGTGCCTGGGATGTCCTCACGCGGGTCTATGGGGTCATCCTCAGACATTCCCGTCTCGAGAGCAGCGACGTCGGATGGCTCAGTGGTCCCAGGTGCCTCCTCATCCTCCATCTGCTCCCCATCCTCAGCTGCTCCACTCTCGGAAACACCTCTTTCTTCTTCCATCGCCTCACCGTCTGACACGGCCCCCTCTGCCTGCAGCGCTCCCGGTTCCGACATACTCCCCTCCTCACTACTCCGGTCCGGCCGGGCGGGACTTATCACCTCGTCTGTCTGATCTGACATCGGACCCGACTCTTCCGCGCTTTCTCGTTCCTCTGTGTGTGTTCCCGTCCCCGGGGTCAGCGTTCCGGACTTGCCCTTGAACATGGCAATCGCCTCCTGGATGGTTAGACGACGAGGTTCCGACTTCTCGGTCATCTTCTGTGGTACAGTCGACTCTCCGGGCGGAGTTGCTCGCGACATGGCCATCGCCTCCTGAAGGGATAGCTGGCGGGGCTCCGCCGACGGTACCGGCTGTGGGGACTGGGTGGGTGGCGTGGCAGACCGTGCTAAGGCCAGTGCCTCCTTCATGCTGAGACTGCGCGGCTGTGCTGCCACTGGCGGCGACGGGGATGGTGCTGATGCAGTCGAACGCGCCATGGCCACTGCCTCCTGGACTGACATCTGGCGCGGTTCGGAAAGCTCAGCTGAGGTGTCCGACGTCGACCTGGACATAGCCAGCGCCTCCTGGACGGACATCTGGCGCGGCTCGGAAAGCTCAGCTGAGGTGTCCGACGTCGACCTGGACATAGCCAGCGCCTCCTGGACGGACATCTGGCGCGGCTCGGAAAGCTCAGCTGAGGTGTCCGACGTCGACCTGGACATAGCCAGCGCCTCCTGGACGGACATCTGGCGCGGCTCGGAAAGCTCAGCTGAGGTGTCCGACGTCGACCTGGACATAGCCAGCGCCTCCTGGACTGACATCTGGCGCGGCTCGGAAAGCTCAGCTGAGGTGTCCGACGTCGACCTGGACATAGCCAGCGCCTCCTGGACTGACATCTGGCGCGGCTCGGAAAGCTCAGCAGGGACAGCCGGAGCCGACCTGGACATAGCCAGCGCCTCCTGAGCTGACATCTGGCGCGGTTCGGGAAGCTCAGTTGCAGCTGCCGGCGCCGACCTAGACATAGCCAGCGCCTCTTGAACCGACACCCTGCGTGGTTCAGATAGCTCGGCTGGGGCGGACGGCGCCGACCTAGACATAGCCAGCGCCTCTTGAACCGACACCCTGCGTGGTTCAGATGGCTCGGCTGGGGCGGCCGGCGTCGACCTAGACATAGCCAGCGCCTCTTGAACCGTCAGCCGACGCGG